>JAVTVY010057324.1:0-29300 GCA_036873755.1 Hanleya hanleyi | reverse complement strand
AACCATTCTTGGAAGATCTAATGAGAGAACAAAAAACAATAGAAATGTATTCGCAAATGCACCATAACATATTGAGGATAGTTAAATTACAATACGGATCATGTGTACATTATCATGCTATTTAAATGAGGTAATTATATTATAAAGGAGATAATTCATTACGCTGAGAATCATGCATGTGTAAAATGCGAAACCACTGATGGCGGATCTGAAGAAAAGCATTTGAGCAAATTTGTTTGGAAAATAGTTATTGCAGAATATATGTGTATAAGGACACCCTTCCATATATTTCCAAATACATATTCATGCACACGTCTTATTCCCTTATTTGACCATCTTGCATACAGAAAGAATGCTGAGCCAGACTTACCTTTCAGACTTTGCAAAGTTTCATGAAGATTGCCAATGTCTGCTCGTAGCTTCCTGTTTTCTTCCTCAATTCTTCGTAATGTCTGTCGCAGAGTGCCATCATCATCAGCAACACTCTCGATGTCTGAAATCTGGAAACAAGGGATTAAGTATTTGATCAGTTCATGGACTTTTGAATGACAAACTACATTGTAGTTAAATAAATGCAGATGCTGTATGAATATGGCCTGTGTTGGTCGACTGTTATAGGACTATTTCACTCACGAAAAATGCAAACACAAAAAATGAAAGCTACATGTAGATGTGATGGAGAAAACTATAGTATGGTTACATTATGTGGCGCACTGTCAATAATGTAATTTATACTTACATTAGCATATGTTTCTGATGTTTCGGCAAACGAACCTCCTTCCTCATCACTGTCGCCTTCTATAAGTGGCAGAGTCTTCTACAAAATACATGATATATCAATTAGTTAAGAATCATCTCTGTTTACAGCCCCATTCGCACAGTGTGACTTGTAGCAGCAACTTGTAGAATACAAGTAATTACTTGCTTTACGAGAATTGGCCTTATAAAATTTACATTCAATCCAAGACATAAACTCAGTATCATAAATCAATAGCTACCTTAGAATATCTGCTCTGCCCCATAATATGGTCCAACCTGGATTTAAAACCACCAGTGTGAATAGTGGTCTTCTTCGTCTGAAAAGTTAAATAAATTTAATCCATTGTAACATTGTTGCTTAGATATATTTGTTATTTGAATTTATATTGCATACCGTCATTAAATAATATTGCAATGGATCAACGCTAAATGAAAACGCACTCACAATTGGAAAAAATATTGAGAATGTACACTAATATGATTTTAACAATGTTCGTCATCCAGTTGTATTGGTCATGTAATATTGCCTGATGCTATTTCCTCTTTGGCGAAGAAGTAATTCAACAATAGACGCTGCATGATTTCCATGATCACATGTCTGCTCCGAGACGATGAAATGTGCGCCTCGAACATTTCCGATTGGTTGCATGAAATGTTCTCATTTTGAAGATGTGGGTACAGATGTACAATTGAATTATGCAGCAATCCTTAGCCTTGATCAAGAATAGTGCAATAAATAGACAATTAAAATATAGCCTGTTATCATGGTTATAGGAAATCTGATCATAATTTATCCTGCTTTTCCTGGTCACATTTTTATCATAGCAAATATCGATTATGCCAACAGTGTATTTGTTATCAATTTATTTTAATAAATATTCCTTTGCGATTTCATCAGAACTTTGGTATGGAAATATTCTCAAATCTTCTGGAAATATAAGCAGGAAACGATAAACATTTCAAAACAACAAGTGAGGATGTCAACTGATTTATTGAGAGCTAACATTCCCCCCCCCCTCAAACTTCCTAGCAAGTTAAGTCCTACATGAACAGGAAATACACAAGCAGTGGTGTGATATAACCTATTTATCTCACCCTCCGGGGTATTTCCTTCAGGGGTGCATGGCCAATCTTCACATGAGGTCCCCAAGCCTGGGCTTTTCCAGCTGACAATGCAACAATGGCAATTCACACTGCCTTGATGAACCTGGGTAGATCTGAAAGGAATTTTGAGACAGATTGAGTTATGGATATTTCTTTGTGAATTCCAGGCTAAATGAGGCTAACTGATTTATTTCATTAATTTTGACTGCAAATATAAGGTTAAGTGCTGCAGTAGTTACTGAGAAGATTATCAATTGTTTAATATGCCAAGTATATGAAGAGAAACTTGTTGATAGTTAAAGCTCATAGAGGGTCCACATTACAACAGTCTGAGATTAACTAGAAATTAGAATTGTATTGCCAATTAAGTTATAACATTATAATTATATTTATAACTTACTTACCATCACTACATGTAGCTTCACTCATCACCATCTGCAATACAGTTCTCTAAACCTCAATAGTTCCAGCTTGACATGAACAAATCAACTTTGTTTTCCTGCTGTTGTTGTTATTCTCATATGACAGCATGGTGGCGCCACCAGTGGCCAATTAAAATATACCGGTACAGGGGAGATAACTCTCCTCAAATTGTTGAATTAATACCATCAAGTCAATTGCTAATGTAATAGACTACCAGGAAAATAGAATAATATTATCTGTATATAATTGGTGATAATGAAGAGGGTAGAGTATTCATTAATGGGCATTTTTTTTCTTGAAAATCATGTTAGAACTGGTGTATTCTTCTAAAATTATTTTCTTCATTATGTCCAATTTTATTATAAAATCTTTGGATTGGACTGATTATTAATTAATTATTTATTAAACTTATTAATTTTATTATAAAATCTAAATTCAACAAGAAAATCCCCCAGTGACATCATTGTATCTAACAAAATGGGGAGGTATTAATTAACACACAATTATATGGGGGAAAACTCTGATTTCAGCCCCGATTTTAGATACAACGGAAGTACATGTAACAGCAGCTCTTAACAAAGATCGGCTGTTCTATCAATTACGGTGCCGTAATTGCCACCCGCGCAACTGATGGATTTTTAACCTAGGCCTCAATGGAGCGTAGCAGGTTTTTACTAAAAATCTTAACTCAAACTTGAGATAAATTTCTACAACTTGGTGAAGAGAAAGATAGTACATCTCTTCAAATTATCATGCTAAAATGGATTCTGAACTATACTTTTTTGAAGTTTTTTCCATATACTTCTGTGTTAAAATTAAGCTTTTCAGAGGGAGAAAAATCCCCCAGTGACGTCATTGTATCTACCAAAATGGGGAGGTATTAATTAACACACAATTATATGGGGGAAAACTCAGGATATTTCAGCCCAGATTTTAACACATAATGTGACCATATGTACTATATTTCCGTTGATAGGACAGCCGGTATATAACTTTTTGCTCATTCAGGTTAATCAGGGCGAACCGGTAAAAGATCATATTGCACTGTGGGGGGAGTTTGGTTCACTTTGAAAAGTCATAACATGACGGGCGGAAGTCTTAACGGTATCTGTAAACAATGGTAGCATTAACTATTTGAAACAGCGCGAGCAGAAATGGTATTTCAGACCAGTTTAATGCAGTACCGTACCGGTAGAATAAGCCCACTTTATCTTTGATCGGGAAATTAACGCATTAGACAATGTGGAAGACTACCCCCTGTTTTCCAACATTCAACTCTTGTAAATTATTTATTTATATTCGCTGCGACGCAGGCTTATTTAGGCCTCCTCTGTCGTCCACTGAAACCCAAAATTCTTTGTTGCGATACACACACATTGTATCAAGCTGTTTCTCTTTTGGAAATGCTATAAAACCAGAGGAGATGAAGAAAAAAGTACTAGTATTTATGTTTCCTCATTGTTATTGTTATTCATTATTTAATTATTTATTTTAATATCTAGCGCTGCAAAAGATCTTAAATTAACGAAGAAATGTACCGTGAAATTTAAATAAAACATTGAATTGATGGGCCGCGAAATCCGTATGGGAAGTGGCCCTTAAACTACAATTTCAATCAATCAAAAAAAGTACATTTCTACATCTGCTGCCTTATCTGCTGGAAATCTGTTGCCACCATGAGGGGATATTTTGTTATTCATTGGAAGAAATTGATTTTGCGTCGATAAACAATTGAACTATAAGGTGAAAATTCCCAATTATTAAATTCTGCGGATAGTAAGCTTATACTTTATTTTCTAGATTTGATGAACTGTTCAAATTTACTTGATCGATTGTCCAAAAATGGAGATTAAATTTGATCTCAATAAGCTTATTGAACAATCAGATGGTTTACAACAGTATGGACACTTCCTATTAGCGGACTTAACTATGAATAGTTAAGAACCATATACATCTAAAATGATTACATGGTCAACTAACATTTTGTAATGAATCACTTTAGATGTTTTTTGTCTCCTTTGGAGTAAAGCGAATGTAAAGTTTGGTTTTCAAGAAGATTGTTTACCATGTTAGTATTTGTATATATATGCATATTCTGAATCTGTATTTACGAATTGCATTATTATGTCATTGTATAGTACATTTGCTGATCCCTGCCGTGGACTAACAAATACTGAAATCGAGGTAATGCGCTAACATGCTCCTTTTTCTGATTTTTAATTCCATTTCCACAGTTAAAAAAAAATCCATCGAAGACCCCATTTTACAGAGATTTAAAAAACAGAATCTGTTTAATCTATTAGGATTTACTGCCTCGATGCCTCGATTGATGTAATTAAAAGTCTTCAGAAATTCCGAATGTAGAATTTACATGTTTAAATTGGGTTTTGATTTGTGTATCAGAAATTGGATTAAATTCATATCTTCCAATAAATTAATCAATGAAGCATTGTATCAGTTGGATCATATATCATTACATGCATATAAGCTTACATACTCGTGCTAATATTTGCGAATGATAACAGACAAAATACTTTGATTTCTTGCCTTATGTTCAATATTTGTAAATATGTATCATGCAGAAAAAAATAATAAAAAAAAAACATTGCTTTTATGAGATTTTTCACATTTTCCACCTATTATGTGCTTTTCTTTACAATGTATGCATGTAAAATGTGTTTGGTTCCTCACACTCTGTCACATGTGAAGGACAAAAACAATTCTTAATGGATAGAATGGCTGTCCTATAGGACACATACATGTTCTATAGCATAGAATAATCCATCCTATAGGACAGATTTATCTATCCCTTAGGATCCTATAGGACAGAATTATCTGTCCTATAGGATCCTAAGGGACAGAAGTAACTGTCCTATCGGATCCTATAGGACAGCTCATCTGTCCCATTGGATCCTATAGGACAGATCATCTGTCCCATTGGATCCTATAGGGCAGATCATCTGTCCCATTGGATCCTATAGGATTTTTTGGTAAGGGCCTTGGAAAAGAACTCTTCTGTGATAAATAATAAACTTAACAATTCTCACTGCTCAAAGACGAACTTCCTGATCTGAACAACGATAGATCTGATCAACATCGGGTGGAAAATGACGCCAGACTGCCTGAGATTACCCGCGCTTCTACACGATTATCTCATTACCATGTTTCCATTAGAATGGAGAAGGACCGTGAAGAATGATCCTTCGGCATTGGAAAGATAACATTTACCGCGATAATGTCCAAATTATCACGTTCAATGCACATGCTACCGTGCATTGCAAATGTGTATATGACTGTCAGACAGAAGAACGTTATGTTTTTTTTATGCATGCTGTAAGGGGCATCAAATGAGAACAGTCTCCGAGCAGGAGATCAAAACTACACATGTGCAGAAGAGAAAAAACACTGAAAAGCGATAACAGTGTAGGGTTTACCCTATGTAAACCCGACAAAAACACTTCTTCATAGAGGAATATGGATGAACCGATCTTCACTGCAGTCAGAACTGGGCGAGCAATGATGGCTGTCTTGGAGGCAGGACGGTCAAAATCCCAATAGTTCGTCTGGCGATAAATTACATGCATGTATACTGCAATATTAGCACAATAACGATTCAGATGACATCGGGGATGGATGTCTCTTCAATGATAGGATATTTGGAACGAGGAGAAAATAATACGACAAAAAGTACTGAAACAAAGCTGCTATCAATATCCGTGATCAGAAGTCATGTCACGTATTCTGTGCAAAGCTCCCGGAAGCGAATATCAACCGGCAGATATTGTTTCTCTGTTATCAGTGCGCTGCATGCAGCTTTTCATTACAAAACAATTTATTTTCACAAAGGATAACCTCGTAGTAAAATTACCGCACTTCGATATTTCTCGATGCTAGCTTGGTTCACAACGCGGTAAATTGTGACCGTGTTGACGGTAATGGCCAGAAGCAAATTATGCAAATAGATCGTAGACTTGATCGTTTCTCTCGCCATAGTATATTCTGGATTTGCTGAAGGATGTGGCTTTCAGATGTGCTCCTTAATGTGGTACATTGTATTATGCTAAGCAGAATAGCCAGATTCAGTATTGCAATCGGTTGTCCTGGTAGTAAAGCGGCTGTAGATGCAATATACTCATTAAACACACAGTCGGTTATGGTGTGATATTTGCGAGATTGGTAGGCACCCCAAACACAATGTAAATATTTGAAGAAAAAATTATAAAAATAAGAAATGAATGAATATGGAATTCTAACTGTATTGTTACCAACGTGCTGTAACCAATGTACTGTAACCGGTGTATTGTAACCAATGTACTGTAACCTATGTATTGTAACCAATGTATTGTCAATCCTAAGATCATTGCACAGCAGGATATTTGGAGACGTTTGAAGATAAATGGGACAAATTATCGATAGAGAAATAACAAAAGATGATTGGTTCAATATTCAAGTCAACGCTCACGAGTTTATCCGCACTGTTCAGAATTACTATTCGGTAAATTATTCCAGCAAAATCGTTTATTTTTTTCTGTTTTACAGGTAAGATTATCAACGCGCCTGGACGATACAATCAAGTTGTACCCCTCAAACAACAAGTAATATACAACTTCAAGATTTCCAGCTCAGAGTGATTCACAGATATCTGACCACAAATGTACTACTTGGGTATAAGTTGGGTATCATAAACAGTAAATTATGTATACTTTCTGTGAACTAAAAGAAGAAACCATGCATACCTCTCCTTTTCTACAGAATGTTGGTGTGTGAAGAATATCTGGCGAGAACTCTGCCATTGGTTTCATCTTGGAACTGGAAAGGTGGTCGATATGTCTCCTGACAAAATGTTATTTGGCCTACCAATAAACTGTTTACTAGAAAACCACATTATCATTTTAGCAAAGAAATACACTTATAAAACCAGATGCCTGGGTACAAAGCCGGATTTTCTCGGACTAAAAAATTGTATACGAAGTCATTATCTATTAGACAAATTTAGCGGTTTGTAACATGAAAACGGAACTATTTAACACAAAATGGTCTCCAACAGAAAGGTCTCTGTTCATTAATGTTGGCCCCATTTAGATTGGCAAGCCCAGCAAATAGATTACTTAGAGGATTGCCCATCACACTATTCGACAGTACCAAAAACATATTTATTGATAATTATATGCAATGTCACGTATATTATATCTGCTTTCAATGTACAGCATGCTACTGAATAAAAAAATACTACTAATAGAAAAAAACGTAATGCATATCCACCAGCCGATATTCGCTGATGACCTAATTTCTTTCATTGAATGGTGCCACTCCGATGGACAGATGTCGGCTGCCTATAGGAGTAAGGAAGAGCGTGTCCATCCACCATATGGATGGACGTCGTCAAAGCTCTAAAGATCTAGTGGGCGATTCCGAGACAGAGTACAGTTCTGTTAGACAATCGAATTGTCTGACACACTGGCACTAGGAATACAATCTTTTTTGATTAGCAAAAACTGTCAAACAGTTCCAACTTATCACGTAACCCCTTGAGGCAGTTTTGTATACCCCTTGATAATTTGTCTTCCGTAGAAATAAATATTTAACATAACAAAATAATGTATATACTTTATGAAGACGTATGTCCCGAGGAATTCACATATGTAATTTACATAACCGTTGCTACCACCGAGTAGAAAAGATTCAATATTTAAAACAATGGAATGAAAACAATAGCCTCCATTTTTCAATTGATTTTTCGCGAAAACTGTTTAACATATTTCAAATTTGATAATATACCCTGATCAAAGATAACTAGAACAAGTAAACGCATCTCAGTTTTTTTTACTTCCACCTAGTTCTATTTTCACAGAATTTTAACGAAAACGAATTAACAAAACTCGATTAACTTACAATTTTCTACATTGAAAGTTGAAAAATTAAAAACTAAGCTGAACGTATAAAAACTGAGACCCTGTTGACTAGATCACAACGCAAATAACATGCATTCACAAACGTAGCATGAATACTTTTCGAGAAATACGAGTTGAAAATTCGAATTTTGGCAATTCTATTAAATTCAAAATGAGATTCTAGAAATCGGTCAAAAACCGTCCGGCTATACATTTGAAGGAATAATTCTAATATTTCTCATGAATTCTGTTACAAAATACATTTTGCAATCTGCCATATAGAACCTAGTCACCAACATACTCCAGATATCTGTTGTACATAAAGTATTCATTATAGTGGTTCAAATCCAATTTAAACTTAGAAACCTTGCTAAAACTTGTTTGGCTGGAAAATTTTCCCAGCTGTGCTGATCGTCGCTTGGCTGGTATATGAGCAAAGCTCAGGCCGCCCTTCTCTTTATTAATATGGCAGACAATTATTCCCTGCAGTCAATTAGAGCACAATACATAATCGTGCAGTCATTAACGCCTCACAATACACAATCACACGAAAGGTTAATCTATTACCAGCCAGTCGGACCACCCAACTTAATCTGTTTAATTTATGCTCCACATATTTTAGGAACTAAGTTTTCAAACCTAAAATTGAGTCACTTATTATTGGAATTTTGATTTAATGTTTTTCACCCAATACGGAATATTCAAATAATGAAATAACAAATAAACAACATGACAAATTTTGACCCTCAGAGTTGTAACGTATCCTTAATTTGTCGGGTGAGCAATGCTGAATTTTCTGTTGTGGAGAGCTGAGGTGTTGATCAGTAGGAAAACGTCAAAAAAGTGGATGATTTTCGATCAGGATTATTCATTGCATGCAGTACAAATGAGTAGATGTGCAGCCGATGTTCTTCGGACAGACGTGCCTTCGATAAAATCCTATGTGTGTATATGATGCCAGATTCTCGACTCAACAAATATAAGCCTCAATGACGGAAGAAGAGTTTGCCATGTTACTCATCGGCAGTATGACATCTCGCTCTGTGGTTGGGCGACCTATCCGAGCAAAGATCTTGTCAGAAAATGGAGAAAATCACGTATTCATGGAGAACAAAGAAAACAGAGCCTGCGTAAGTCAGATCTGAGCAGACATTAATAGACTGTCATGGCGGAGTAGCGGCGAAAAGATTTGATCTCCAGACACAGTCTCATCACGTAGAATCGCTATTGATTTATTGTGGGGGAAATCTGTCTGAATATGAGCATGCTACATTATTCCCATCACAACATCTTCGATGACATTTTCGGGAATTGATATTGGGTCAGTCCAATGACCATTCTAGGATAGGATCCTTGCAATAGTTGGGAGATAATTAATACACAATGTAGACTAACAAATGACAGACCAAAGGGTCCAGAACAACGAAGAGAAATTTTCCCTCGATTTTCGCCATCGTTTTCAATACAGTAACCAGTAAACGCGTCCAGGTAATCTAAAAAAATGTATTTCAGATTCAAATGAAGCAGACGCTATTCAATACTATCGTTTTACATTATCATCATACAAAAGTATCATGGTAGTGGCAAAAACATCATGGTATTACCATAGCCTCACCATAGTGTTTTAGTCAGAAGTATAGTACTTTTTATTAGGGTATATTTCGGCGTTAGTTAAATTACCGTCGATGAATATATGCTGAGTATTTAGCCTATAAGAAGCAAGTACCAATGGTCTTATCTGCGGTAAAGAGACAGACAAAATGCAGAAGACCCAAGATACCTAAGCACCAAAACCTAAGATCCAGTTCAATTATATCAGATTATCTTTGAATGGATTCGATGAAACACTGTGTGAATTTTTACAGGTAATTACGAGACTACGGAGATTGTGGCAAAGTTTAACCTATCCTGGTCCAAGTCTAGTCCACGCATTAAAACTTACTGAGAACGATTCCATATCCGACATCAGGTTGCCTCTGAAGATTCTTGATATAAGACCCTAGACGCTGTTTGAAACAATATGGTATTTATTTGTTGACAGACAATGACATACAGCACATTGGCAATCCAATGTCAATCGCAGAGGAGACAGTTCTTAATTCTCAAGACACACAGGTCTGCCTATACTTAAATACAGTCAAATAAACAAACTACTTGACCTAATGATTTACTAGCAGTGATGCCAGAATTCAAGCGTTAACAGTTATGCATAAAAACATTCTCAAATTGCTCCATGTGGGTTTAATCTATTCAGTCTATAGTACAACTAAAGTCAGCTGAGAATGACAAAAACCTATTGCGAGACATCTTTACCAACTCGAAAAGGATTTATGATTTAACCTCAGGAAACCTGTTCAGAAACACTCTCTGAACTTAGTACATGTAATTCAATATGAACCATTCACTGATCTATACACACATGTCCTATATAGAACTATGCGTTGGCCAAGATGCCACGCCCCCTAAAATCTGACCATAGCCCAACATGCATACATGTATTATACACTGAAACCGATCATCTGTCATTTCTATAATTGATTATTACCAATCTATAATTACCATCACATATATTTATCTATGAAAAAATATAGGGTATATATCTTCAAAACCCATCTCGTATTTCAGAACTGGTACCACTATTATTAACGATTAGTGACGTAAACTCCGCTAACGCCCCTGGTAATGCATATCTGCAGGCAGAGTGAACCAAATTCAATCGTGGTCAAATCGAAACATTCCGCATTTCAACCTGAATCCATTTCCCTTCACTAAGGGAAAATCAACGCTCCCGATCGTTTTCTTTGCTGACTGGGTTCGATATCGTGATCCACTACAATATGGCCATGTTAACAGCCCATGTCTGCGAACAAAATGATTGAAATTATCCCATGAACGTGATTGTCTCACTATCTTCAAGATTTGCGGAAGGATATGGCTTTCCTATGTGTTCCTAAATGAGACTTTATGCCCAGCAGAATAATCAAAAATTTTATCCATAAATTCTGTATTATAATAGTAGGTCCACCAGCTAGAGTTGTGGGTTCTGGTATCAGATGTGTAAGGGCCCAAATATGAGATTCGCCCTGACACGATGAATGGAGGGATAAAAGATGGAAATTGTTCGTTAATTCTGTCAATATGATCAATAAACGGTAGCTCTCGGGTATGTATCATATTCACATGGATAAATGCATACAAGGTTTTCTTGAAGTATCATTACCGAGATTTACTTAGGGGAGGTCGGCTTTTATGGTGAAGCCATGCTGGATGTCACAATCCAGGACAAATGCATCTCGTTACGTGCCTGTGTCCCCTCCGTTCTCATTGTCGCAGTAACTATCGTATCAGGAAAAAACCCTCTTATTCCTAGAGAAATATGGATGAACCGATTTTCACTGCAGCAGAACTTAGCGAACAATGAAGTTCGGGATTGGTCAATAAGTAGTTATTGTAGTTGTTCATGTAGACATCTGGGATGCTTACACGGCCCCTAGCACCGGCTTGAGCGATACTGGGTACAAACGAGCAATGATGTATTAGCCCTATCAAGTGGAAAGTGATGAACTAAGTGATGGTTAGATAGAAGAAACGGAAACGATCCAATGGGGGAAAATGTTAATCTTATTCAGAACACAAGTTTGTGATGTTCGACGACAACTGAGCGCTTCATTCTCCACCATATGAATCCCAGTCACATACTACAATCACAATGGTTTGTACAGCAGAAGTGATATTTTTTCCATGGAACAACCACGTGATTTGATGGCAAGAACCACAAACCGCCATGCTGGCCCCAACTGATGCCCCAGCTGTCTTCCAAAGGAGATTACTAGCTTGTAAATATTCCAGTTTCTTTTACATGGGGATTGGAGGTGTAACAGATTTGTTCGAAAATTGTGGTAATTTAATTGTGGATAGAGATGTATATCAGGAGACAAGGACTCTCAAAATCATTGCTATATATACAAGATCTCCGGCATACTGAATTTATATAAATGCAGATTATATCGATATAGGTCAGATCTGACATTCATAAGGATAAGGATCTGGATCTATAAGGATTCATAAGGATCTGTCCTTCAGATAAAGAATTTCCGCGTCAGTAATCGAAAAAAACCTGTTACAGTCCTCAGTTAGAGTGCCATTTTCGAACAGGCATAAAGTGAAGGACAAAAAGTTTGTTTCTTGTAAGAGAGAAGCAGTCAACAGTTTTCATTGTTGGCAGCAAGAAAGTTTGACCATTAAACTATGACGAGTTGATAGTATTCGTGACAGCCAACGGAATTTTCTTCTTTACTGTGGATGTTTCGAGATTACAACGGCTGTAAGAAAACAAAGAACACATTCAATTCGTGATATGCTCTTTCGGACGTTATTATTCTTACAAAAGACTTGGTGTGGTTTCACGAAGATTTTGCTTCCAATGAGGTGCAGTATAAATTTTTGAAATAATTACGTACGAAATAAATTTTTAGGTTATCATAGAAAGCAATATATTGCTGCATGCTCAGAGTAATTATGGATCTGTGGGTCTTTACTGTCTTGTATAGCAAGCCAGCCCAGAAACAAAAAATAATCTTTGCACAGAAATATTCGCCATGCCAACGAGTAGTTGTTGTCCAAAGACGGATTTGGTTGAATATTCACAAAACCGCGCCATGTCCTTTGCCTTAAATGCTGTTCTCCTTAAACTCATCATACACAAGGAGACTGAAATGTACACGATGTAGAACTCACGTACGGATGAGAGTAAATTAATTTGTCTATTACGGTTCCATTCCTCTCAAGGAAGTTCCATCCACTGTTTTCTCTTCAAACTTCAAACCACAATCTTTTCAAGAACTGAAGAGGAAGAGCAAAAATAACAATTAATTGCATTATATTGTGTGACATGCTTGGAGGTTATGGATAATTCTGGGCTAACATTACCGGTTACACCTGACAGATTTGTGCTGGTGGTGAATGCCCCTTCGCCAGCATTGGCGTTATGTAATCGGATCCACACTTCATGCAAGGATCACGAGACAAAACATACAGTAGCCAAGTATAAAGAAAACGGTTGTCTAGACGAAGGGCTGTTCAGTTACACAAAGACGTGGACAATGCATTCTTATAACAAATATCGACTTGTAATCGGAGGAGGATAACGACTTCCTATCGACCAGGGTTGTTAGATGAATGGAATTATTGCCATATCTGTATACATACGTGCTTTTCTATCAAGGCTAGGTAAGGATGGACACGATTAACTTACGACATATTCACATTAGATCTTCAGAAAAGCCACTAGTCTACTTTCAACTTGAGATATTTATAAATCATGATAGCACATGAAGGTGAATGACAATTTTTTTGTAGTTTTATGTTATACCTACATGGGTTTGTAGTAGAAGCTGCAGAGGTGTCGGGCTCGACATTCATAAACAGGGACGGTATGATCCATAAATGAATGCCTAGACAATATCCACACTTCCCATTTCATACTGTCTACAAGAGGTCGAGGTATGTATAGAATAGTTCCCTTTGAGGGGAGAGCAGTCATTAGTTGTACAGGATGTCAGCAAATGGCGATGGTAATGTCAAATGGAAACGTTTTGCCATTCGTGGCACGGAACCCCCTGAACTATGAGGTAAGCTAGTTTGTGAGCTCAATTCTCATAGAACTTCGACTGGATAGTCTGTTTTTTGGGGCCGCCAAAGCTTTGACTGAGAGAAAATGAACTTATTTGAATTTCGAACGGTCGCTGTACCTTTCATCCGGTCTCAGATGAGTCTTTTTTCAATCTTTTTTTCAGCTCCGATTCTTTACCCAAACCTGAATGGCTATTTCAACTTGAAACTAATTGGAAATTGTAACCCCGGTATCAGTCAGAATATTTACCCGTGGGATCATATGACTTCTTGTCAGTATGGCGGCATCGTTTTCTACTACCCATGTTTTATTGCTCATAATTATTGTAATCCTATGTTAAGTAAAACTATATGCGCCATATGGATTTGGGTGTTCCAGAATGAATCCGCGTCCATAATCCAAAGACCCATTTCATATTCCATATAACAGTATTAGCACCAAATTCAAAAGACGATCATAGTATACATAAACATAAGCTAGTTTCCTGCAAGAGAGAAGCGGTCAACAGTTTTCAATGATGCCGGCAAGACATCATGATGTTCCAAAAATATCAAATCCGTATCGCTGATCAGTATTCTTAATCCATAATATTCGTTGTAAAAGTCGTCATCTAAAGAATGATATATCTCAGTCACGCTTTGATTGTGACTGTTCATATGAGCACCATGGGGATCTTGAAGTACATGGTCTCCACCATGCATATATTCATCCATCATGCTTTGCTTGCCATACTTTACCTTAACTGACTGTCGATCCTATTTTAACATATACATTCGGAGGTTGGGTTTGCAGCGCTGGTTCATCAAGATGTCAACATGGTCAATGGAAGCCAATAAAAACGTTCAATACACAGAACCTGGTTTAGCGACGGATACAGCGAAACAGTGATATGTAGAATGCATGTATTCAGATCGGACAGACTCAACTGAAGTCAGTTCCTAGTTCCCAGTTCCATATTCGCGAATAAGGAACTGGGAACTAGGAACTGACTTCAGTCATGTATCCGACAGCCTCTTTCCGAAAATAAATAAATGGTTAGACAGTTTCACATTACCGAAGTAGGCTAACTATCCACCGAACACCGTTTATCTTACTTTAGGGACACCACAATGTCCTTCGTATACAATGAATGGATCGAGAAAATTAGCAATATATATGTTAATCTTGCTCTACGAGATCTCCTGTCTGCCTAGCAGGAGCATTATAGGTGTTTATGTTCGCTAGGGACGAATCTGTGTTCGTACATGGCTGATAGATCAGTATCCATGTCTGTTCGACCTGATAAACGGGCGTTTTACAAAGATATACGAAGCCATTTACTTTATCGATAACACAGCCTTAAAATACGGTACAGTAAATCTTTCACAGAACTGAGTATCACTTTTCTACTTTTAGTCCAGAATAAAAAATCGACAGAACAGAACTGAACGACAGAAACAAGGTAGAAAAACAAGGTGTTTTTTTCTAGTGTGATATGATACCTACACGGAGTTGTAGTGGAAGCTGTAGAGGTGTCGAATTTGACATTCATAGCCAGTCACGGCATGATTCATTTTTCATTTTATACTGTGTACAGGAGGTCACGGCGTGTACAAAATAGTTCCTTTTGAAGGAAATGCGGTCATTAGTTGTCAAGGATGTTAGCAAATCTTGATGGTAATGTCAAATTGGGGGGATTTGGGTTAATGTCACACTCAAATTTGTTTCACTCATATTAATGTCAAATGGAAAAGGTGTTAGGGTTAGTGGCACGGAACCCCTCTTAACTATGAGGTAAGGTAGCTAGCAGGCTCAATTCCCGTAAAACTTCGCCTAGTTCGTCTAGACAATCAGTTTCTTTGGGTCGTCAAAGCTTTTACTGAAAAAAAATAACTTGTTTGATGTACGAACGGTTGTTGTGCGTTTGACTTGACCTTAAATAAATCTTTGTACATCTTTTTTTTCACTTCAGGTTCTTACCCAAAACTGCCATGGCTTATTCAAGATGAAAGGAATTGGACATTATAACCCCGGTGTTGCCAAATGATTGAACATGTATGCTACGTAAAACTAGGTAACGAACTAGGTGATCGATACAGATAAATAAAATAGAGGTGTCTGTATCGAGCAATTTCCCCATGATTTGGACTCACGGTTTATATCATTGTCCAGAAAAGTCATTTATCTGAAGGGACATTTTCAGACTTGATCGAAATGATAGTAATTTCAAATAATTGACAAATGGTCAGACATTTTCTCAGCACAGAAATAGGTCAACTGTCCACCGAACACCGTTTATCTTACTTTGGGGACACACAACACACCATAATGCCCTTCGTATACAATGAATGGATCTACCAAATTAGCAATATATATGTTAATCTTGCTATATGAGACCTCCTGTCTGCCTAGCTGGGCCATTACAGGTCTCTATGGTCGCTAGAGACAACTCTGTATTCGTACATGACTGATAGATCAATACCCATGTCTCTTCGACATGATAAACGGGCATTTTACAATACTGTATCCATACTACATCCTTAAAATACGGCAACTAAGTCTATCATAGAACTAAATATCACTTTTCTTCTTTTAATCTTGCATGAAACAGTCATGAATCCCAACCTTCAGAAGGCAGCAGCAGCTCGTTGACACAGACCACGAACAGAAAGTAAGAAACATAAGGTAAATTGATATTTGATCCTGTCGATCGCACAATTAAATACAATAACGTCCTGATGACACGTCCAATTCAAAAATATGATGTGCTGATATGATGACCAGATGCCTCCTTCCTGAGTTCCACACAATATCATGTAATAGACATTCCTCGTCTTCTTCGCCTTGATCGCAAGCCCCATACTGTTCTTGTTCCCACGCTGATTCAAATGGTCTTTGTGTGCCTTTTGACTGCCAAGGGTGTTTTGAATGTCACAATGATCACATTAGCGAGGACCAACAATAATCGATGTTATGAACAATCGGAACATTTGAATGTTTCCAACAATGGTGTTACTTAATGTGTCAAGAGCTTCTTTAATGTTTCAATATTATTCTTGGTTTGGTGATGTTTTAGAGCGTTCCTAGAGGGGACGATATTCTTTAGCAAATGACCTATGAGGCTCGATCGTATGGCAAGCCGTTTTACTTTTTATTCGGCATTTGCTGATATCATTAAATATTTGCTGATATCTTCAAATGATTTGATGATATCATCAAATTATTTGCTGATATCATCGAATGATTTGCTGATATCAGCAAATCAGTCGATTTGCTGATATCTGCAAATGATTTAGTGATATCACCAAATGATTTGATGATATCAGCAAATCATTTGATGATATCAGCAAATCATTTGATGATATCAGCAAATGATTTGCAGATATCAGCAAATCGACTGATTTGCTGATATCAGCAAATGATTTGATGATATCATTTAATATGGCGGAAGGTGAAAATAAGCCTGAATTTTAATGCCTGCTCCCTTCTCGTCCTGTTGTTTGATAAATTAATTTATACCTACTGGTAAAGCCCTCTGCCGACAAATCACATATAATATTTACTACTTAAAGAATCAGACAATACTAAAAAATTAATCAATAATACACAACTACAGTGATTTGGGTAATGTAGGGAATATCCTTAATAGTCACCGATATCAAAATACCATTGGTATTTATCATACGTCAAACTGTACTAATAAAACAACACAAATTGAATCATCGATATAAGTGCATGGGAATAAATATACAGTAGGGGAGATACACTTTTCCATCTTGAGTTATTGACATGTATACAGATATTCAATAGATCAGTATATCTGAGTGAAAATGGGGTGAGGCGGGAGGGGAATTGTAACGATTTCTGGAAAGTTGGCCAGCATGGAGCATGGAGGGTATATATAAAAGGCAAAACGGATACATGTGATAGTCGTACTGCTTGGCTTATAAGGCAGGAGATAAGGCATACCCACACATACAGCAATGCATAAATCTGTTTGACCCTTTATCGACCCGTAACAGGGGGCAAAGCTCTTACGGTGCGATAAAGATAGAACTAACCAAGCTTCATGAATGAATGATCGTTATATGATGTGTGTACTTGTGTAATCATATAGTTCTAAATCCGTTATAGATGGTAAGAGTTGCGTGAGGGTATCTATCTAAGCGCAAACTCCGTATGATCTCAAGCGCTATTTGTCGAACGTTCCGATCACTTTTCAATTCTGCGTTATATCTATGTTGACCTTTCGCGGGGGGAGGGGTCCGGTCGTATGGCAAGCCGTTTTACTTTTTATTCGGCATTTGCTGATATCATTAAATATTTGCTGATATCTTCAAATGATTTGATGATATCATCAAATGATTTGCTGATATCATCAAATGATTTGCTGATATCACCAAATCAGTCGATTTGCTGATATCACCAAATGATTTGATGATATCACCAAATGGTTTGATGATATCAGCAAATCAGTTGATGATATCAGCAAATCAATTGATGATATCATCAAATCGAGTGATTTGCTGATATCAGCAAATCATTTGATGATATCATTAAATATGGCGGAACGTGAAAATAAGCCTAAATGTTAATGCCTGCTCCCTTCTCATCCTGTTGCTTGATAATTTATACCTTGTGGTAAAGCTATCTACCGACAAAGCACATGCAATATATATTACGGTACTTAAAGAACCAGACAATAACAATAAAACCTATCAAACCTCTGGCATATACCTTTCGCCAATCTTTACTAATAAATGACAAATAGAATCATGAATATAAGGGCATTCAAATAAATATACAGCAGGGAAGATCAACTTTTCCATCGCGGGTTATTGACTTATAGACATAAATTCATTAGATCTGCATTTGAGTATAATCGGGGTGAGGCGAAAGGGGATTATGATTTAGGGAAAGCCGGGCAGCATAGAGCATGGTATATTAAGGCAGAGCCGATTGTCGCGCTTCTTCACTGGTCAGCTTTTAGGGCAGGAGATAAGGCATAGCCGCACATACAACAATAAATTAATCTCTATGACCCTTTACTGACCCGTAATAGGAGACCAGGCTGTTACGATAAAGACAGAACTAACCAAGCCTCGATGAAGTCATATGGCTTCTTTTTATCTTTATATGATGTGGGTACTGTAATCAAATAGTACTAAAGCCGATACAGATTGAAACAGTTGTGTGACATTATTTATCTAAGCATGTCCCCTGTAAAGTCAGTATGATCTCAAGCGCTATTTGTTGAACATTCCGGCCACTTTTCAATTCTGTGTTATATCTATGTTGACCTTGCCGGGGGAAGGGGGTGGAGGGGGGGTCCGGTAGGATGTACGCAGAAACTGCGAGGTAGGTCCACCACAGTGGTTAATGGCCAGGACCTTCAGGTCAACCGCCGCTAATGGGGGCAGAAATAGTGAAGCGAGCATGTGAAACGGAACATGCGCTGTGACGAAGTTTATTGTCATTCTGAACAGGGAGCCTTCCATGTTATGGTTCATACTTTGACCTTCCACCATATTTAATGATATCATCAAATATAAAGTATTTGCTGATATCATCAAATCATTTGCTGATATCAGCAAATCAATTGGTGATATCATCAAATCATTTGATGATATCAGCAAATCATTTGCTGATATCAACAAATAAAGCGTTTTTGATGATATCGTCAAATGATTTGCTGATATCAGCAAACCATTTGATGATATCAGCAAATCAATTGCAGATATCATCAAATGATTTGGTGATATCAGCAAATATTTGCTGATATCAACAAATATTTGCTGATATCAGCAAATCTTTGTTGATATCAGCAAATATTTGATGATATCAGTAAATCATTTCATGATATCAGCAAATATTTGATGATATCACCAAATACTGAATAAAAAGTAAAACGACTTGCCATACGGTCGAATGTACACAGAAACTCATGCGCGGGTTGGGCCGCCACAGCGCGTCATGGCCGGGACGTAAAAGTCAACCTCCGCTATCGACAGGAGGGCAGAGAAATAGTGGTGACCGGGGCGAGCCTGTGAAACGGAACATGTGCTGTGAGGAGATTCATTCTCTTTCTGAACAGGGAGTCTTCCATGTTATGGTTCCTTCTTTGACATTTCGCCATGTTTAATGATATCATCAAATATAAAGTATTTGCTGATATCATCAAATGATTTGATGATATCAGCAAATCATTTGCTGATATCAACAAATGAAGCGTATTTGCCGATATCATCAAATGATTTGCTGATATCAGCAAATACTTTATTGATATCAGCAAATCCTTTATTGATATCATTAAACGATTTGCTGATATCAGCAAATATTTAATGATATCATCAAATATTTGCTGTTATCAGCAAATATTTAATGATATCAGTAAATCATTTGATGATATCAGCAAATATTTGATGATATCACCAAATACTGAATAAATAGTAAAACGGCTTGCCATACGATCGCCAGTCAAAATATTCAGGCTTATCGGCAGCGTTGGTATGTGTAGTCCGAGGCGAGGCAATCATTAGAGCACAATGATTGGATAACACAGATGAAAGCGACTCCAGGGGTGAAGGGGCGAAAAACTGCTCGTTTGAATCAGCAGCTGAACAAGGACAGACAGAGGCTGATTAAATTAACATATCCGCCTCCATATTGAAAATAGCTTCTCCATAAGACACTATCAGCACCAAACTCCATGCAGTTATAAAATAAATAAAGTAAGAAAAATTCCTTACAACAGAGAAGCGGTCAACAATTTGTGATGATGGCCACAAGACACGATGTTCCTATATAAATCCGTGTCACCCAGTCGTATTCTTTTATATGAATGGTTTTCCAATGCGTTTTTAGGGTATATATCTGTATCTCTGTAAATTGCAATAGTGGTTATTGGTCGCTGTTTATCTAAAGCGGAATTAGACACAAGTTGTACAACGTAGCGCTAGGGAATCTGGGTGTGATATTGATCCCCAAATTTGATACACTGAGTGGAGGCGCTTAGTGGTGTAGCTTTAACGAATCAGTTTCTGAAATAATGTTTTGCTTGATTAAAATCGTCACATTTTCCCCAGGATCTATCAAATGCTGCTAGTCGAGATATGTATACGCTACAGTTCCTTCCGAAATGTTACTGTCCAGGAGAAGATGGTCTACATTGGAGTATTGGTCGTTGGCTTCAAATTCAGTGACGGTGGATACATAACCTTCACCATTATTTGTGGATTATCCATTCAAGAAGATCGCTCATGTAGCGTTTGGTGAATGCGAAGGAACGGGCTTTGAAATTATAATTTTCTGATAACTCTTAAAAGTCATATTCACAAGAGATAATATACGTCTACCAAGAAGGAGGCACAATTGCTGTCAAATTTGAAATAGATATTATTAATGAGAAATTCAAGCAAATCGATTAACGAAGAAACATTGCATGTATGGTATCATATATTATACCTGGGGGATACGATATATATAACACGGCTATATGGCATGGAATATTAGTGATATATGGGATAAAGAAAAACCCCTCGTTCAAATTTTTGTCATGAGATATAGAAATACTAAGTGTCTGCGTTTTAAGAAATAATATTTTCATAACCGTGCTCAATGGTTATTTTACGCACGGATAGTTTAGGAAAGTTTATATTTTAGGACAAGAACGAAGCCCGCGCCGTAAAAGTTATAAACTTCCCCAAACTAACCGTGCGTAAAATAACAATTGAGCACGCCTATGGAAACATCATTTCTATTCCATTGCACTATTCAAATTGATTATCAACAAAGATTATAATGAAAAGTTGAAAAAATATGGTAAACTTTCACAACTCGTCCACTGATATTGGCTGGATGCGCCCATCCCATTTGGCATTGTGCCAATATCAGTGGAGTAGTTTATTTTGTCTCTCAAATGGGAGTGATTCTGTTAGCCTATAGTCAGACTGTGTGGAGGATACGTGGATATAGGTTTATTTGTGTCGCTCTGTTAATCAATTTCACGATGGAAGGAACCGTTAAACTTGAAAAAGAATTTGTTTGTCTTGTTCGATTGTGACTTGTATGAAAGCAGACGTCCATTTACTCAACCGACTTGTGAAATAGAATCTCCCAATGAACACATGAACACACAACTGTGCTAAAACACTCAATAAATGCACAGTTAACAAGTTGTTTTAGACACAAGTGGTATAGAATGACACATATTGACCAAACAGCCAATGAGTACAATTTTGACAGATTATTTCTGACGGGTTGAACGTATTTTCTGAAATATAGCGGCTATCAATATCAGAGATCAGAAGTCATGTCACGTAGTCTGTATAAAGCTCCCGGAAGCAAATATCAACCGGCAGATATTGTTTCTCTGTTATCAGTGCGTTGCATGCAGCTTTTCATTACAAAACAATTTATTTTCACAAAGGATAACCTCGTAGTAAAATTACCGCACTTCGATATTTCTCGATGCTAGCTTGGTTCACAATCCGGTACATTGTGACCGTGTTGACGGTAATGACCAGAAGCAAATTATGCAAATAGACCGTAGACTTGATCGTTTCTCTCGCCATAGTATACTCTGGATTTGCTGAAGGATGTGGCTTTCAGATGTGCTCCTTAATGTGGTACATTGTATTATGCTAAGCAGAATAGCCAGATTCAGTATTGCAATCGGTTGCCCTGGTAGTAAAGATGCAATATACTCATTAAACACACAGTCGGTTATGGTGTGATATTTGCGAGATTGGTAGGCACTCCAAACACAATGTAAATATTTGAAGAAAAAATTATAAAAATAAGAAATGAATGAATATGGAATTCTAACTGTACTGTTACCAACGTGCTGTAACCAATGTACTGTAACCGGTGTATTGTAACCAATGTACTGTAACCTATGTATTGTAACCAATGTATTGTCAATCCTAAGATCATTGCACAGCAGGATATTTGAAGACGTTTGAAGATAAATGGGACAAATTATCGATAGACAATTAACAAAAGATGATTGGTTCAATATTCAAGTCGACGCTCATGAGTTGATCTACTCTGTTCAGAATTACTATTCGGTAAATTATTCCAGGAAAATCGTTTATTTTTTCTGTTTTACAGGTAAGCTTATCAACGCGCCTTGGCGATACAAACAAGTGGTACCCCGAAAATAACAAGTAATATACAACTTAAGGATTTCCAGTTCAGAGTGATTCACAGATATCTGACCACAAATGTACTACTTGGATATAAGTTGGGTATAAAAAAAAACAATAAATTATGTATACTTTCTGTGAACTAAAACAAGAAACCATACCTCACCTTTTTCTATAGAATGTTGGTGCGAGAAGAATATCTGCGAGAACTCTGGCATTGGTTTCATCTTGGTACTGGAAAGGTGGTCGATATGTCTCCTGACAAATTGTTATTTGGCCTATCAATAAACTGTTTACTAGAAAACCACATTATCATTTTAGCAAGAAATACATTTATAAAACCAGATGCCTGGGTACAAAACCGGATTTTCTCGGACTAAAAAATTGTATTCGAAGTAATGATCTATTAGGAAAATATATAGCGGTTTGTAACATGAAAACGGAACTCTTTAACACAAAATGGTCTCCAACGGAAATGTCTATGATGGATAATGTTTGCCCCATTTAGATTGGCAAGCCCAGGAAATAGATTACTTAGAGGAATGTCCATCACGCTATTTGATTGTACCAAAAACATATTTAAGGATAATTATTTGCAATGTCACCTATATTATATCTGCTTCCATTGTACAGCATGCTACTGAATAAAAATATACTACAAATTAAAAAAGATACAAACAAGTGATGCTTTACCGAAATGCATGATTTGTATCCCAGCCACGCTTTTATTGTAGATGTGCATGTAGATGTTCATGTAGACATCTTGAATGACATGCCTACACGGCCCCTAGCACCGGCTTGAGCGGTATTAGATAAAATATCCAAGAGTAATGATGTACTTATAATAGCATTTCCAAGTCTTCTGATAGAAACTGAAGAATAAAATGACCGTTAGATTGAAAAAAGGTCCCAACGGAGAAAATGTTAGTCGAATGCATGTTCTTATTCAGAACACCAATCTGTGAGGCCCGACGCCGACCAAGGGTTTCATTTTCCACTATGTTAACCACAGTCACATACAACAATCACAACGATTTTTACAGAGGACAAGCCTCGGAGACGGAACGTCCACCAGCAGAATATCATTCTGTAGGGATAAATATTAAATGCAGCATATATAGGTGGTGGGAAAAGATGACGGCGTGCTCACATGAAGTCACATGACCCAACAGGCCAGTATTCTGCGCGCATATCTGAAACACTACATGGACCAGAAATGAGCCATGAGATGATTTGTATCTCAGCGACGCTTTTATTGTAGGTGTTCATGTAGACATGTTGGATGACATGCTTACACGGCCTCTAGCAATGGCTTGAGCGTTATTAGATACAAATATCTACAAGCAGTGATGTATTAGCCCTATCAAGTCATCTGATGGAAAGCGATGCACTGAGTGATCGCTAGATAGAAGAAAAGGTTTGAACGGGGAAAATGTTAGTTACATTCTACAATCACAATGATTTGCACAGCAGAGGTGATATTTTTTTTGTCATGCAATCAGCACCTGATTTGATGGCAATAGCCTCAAACTGCCAGGCTGGTCCCACTGATGGAACAGCTGTCTTCCAAAGAAGGGAACAAGCTTGTAAATGTTTTAATTTCTTTTACATGGGGATTAGAGGTGTAACAGATTTGTTTGAAAATTGTAGTAATTTAATTGTGGATAGAGATGTATATCATGCGACAAGGACTCTCAATACTATTGCTATATACAAGGTCTCCTGAATACCGAATTTACAGAAATACGAATTATATCTATATGAATCAGATCCGACATTATGCTGCTGTCGTCCATATAAAGAATTTCTGCCTCAGTAATCGAAATAGCTGTTACGGTCGTCAGTTATAGTGCCATTTTCAAACAGGCATAAAATGAAGGACAAAAAGTGTGTTTCTTGCAAGAGAGAAGCGGTCAACAGTTTTCATTGATGGCAGCAAGACAATTTGACCATTAAACTATGAAGAACTGATAGTATTCTTGACAGCAACAGAATTTTCTTCTTTATTGTGGATGTTTCGAGATTACAACAGCTGTAAGAAAACAAAGAACATATTCAATTCGTGGTATCCTCTGTCGACGTTGTTCTTCTTACAAAGAACATGGTGCGGTTTAACGAAGATTACGGGCGGTATAAATTTTTTAAATAATTATGTATGAAATAATTTTTTATGTTATCATAGAAAGCAATATATTGCTGCATGCTCAGAGTAATTATGGATCTGTGGGTCTTTACTTTCTTGTATAGCAGCATCTTGAAGTAGTGTTATTGCGCAAAATCGTCGATTTTGAGGTGAGAACAGCTATTTTATTTATCTCTGTAAACATATGCAGCCAGCCCAAAAATAATCTTTGCACAGAAATATTCGCCATGCCAAAGAGTAGTTGTTGTCCAAAGACGGTTTTTGTTGAACATTTACCAAACCGTGCCAGGTCCTTTGCCTTAAGTAATGTTCTTCTCCTGAAATCCACCGTATTGCTCATCATACACAAGGAGATTGAAATGTACAAGATGTAGAACTCACGTACGGATGAGAGTAAATTAATCTGTCTATTACGGTTCCATTCCTCTCAAGGAAGTTCCATCCACTGTTTTCTCTTCAAACTTCAAACCACAATCTTTTCAAGAACTGAAGAGGAAGAGCAAAAATAACAATTAATTGCATTATATTGTGTGACACGATTGGAGGTTATCATATATGGATAATTCTGAGCTAACATTACCGGTTACACCTGGCAGATTTGTGATGGTGGTGAATGCCCCTTAGAATGCAAGTATTCAGATCCGACAGACCCGGCTGAAGTCAGTTCCTAGTTCCCAGTTCCTTATTCGCGAATAAGGAACTGGGAACTAGGAACAGTCTTCAGTCGGGTATCCGACAGCCTCTTTCCGAAAATAGATGAATGGTTAGACAGTTTTACATTACCGAAGTAGGTTAACTATCCACCGAACACCGTTTATCTTACTTTAGGGACACCACAATGTCCTTCGTATACAATGAATGGATCTACCAAATTAGCAATATATATGTTAATCTTGCTCTACGAGATCTCCTGTCTGCCTAGCAGGAGCATTACCGGTCTTTATGTTCGCTAGGGACGACTCTGTGTTCGTACATGGTTGATAGATCAGTATCCATGTCTGTTCGACCTGATAAACGGGCGTTTTACAAAGATATACGAAGTCATTTACTTCATCGATAACACAGCCTTAAACTACGGGACAGTAAATCTTTCACAGAACTGAGTATCACTTTTCTACTTTTAGTCCGGAATGAATAATCGACAAAACAGAACAGAACGACAGAAACAAGGTAGAAAAACACATTTGTTTTCAGTGTGATGTGGTACCTACATGGAGTTGTAGTTGAAGCTGTAGAAGTGTCGAGTTTGACATTCATAGCCAGTCACGGCATGAACCATGTTTCATTTGATATTGTGTACAGGAGATTCAGGCATGTACAAAAATAGTTCCTTTTTAAGGAAATGTGGTCATTAGTTGTCAAGGATGTCAGCAAATCTTGATGGTAATGTGAAATGGTAAAGGTTTTAGGGTTAGTAGCACGGAACCCCTCTTACCTATGAGGTAAGGTAGTTAGCCGGCTCAATTTGCCGTAGAACTCCGCCTAGTTCTTCTAGACAATCAGTTTCTTTGGGTCGTCAAAGCTTTTACTGAGAAAAATAACTTGTTTGATGTACGAACGGTCGTTGTGCGTTTTACTCAACCTTAAATGAATTTTTGTCTTTTTAGCTTTCTTTTTTCACTTCAAGTTCTTACCCAAAACTGTCCTGGCGTATTCAAGATGAAATGTATTGGAAATTATAATCCAGGTGTTGCCAAATTATCGAACACGTATGGTACGTAAAACTAGGTAACGAAGTAGGTGATCGATACAGATAAATTAAACAGACGTGTCTGTGTGTATACCGAGGTGATCACAAAGCCAGGCACAAAAATAATTTAGTTGAAGGGATATGTCCAGACCACATCGAAATGATAGTAATTCAATACTGTCTGTTATAATTAGTTTGAAGATATACGATATTCCTAAAGTATTAAACGGGAATCGCTAGTACCGAAAAATTTCCCCATGATTTGGACTCGAGGTTTATATCATTGTCAAAAGAAAAAATCATTTATCTTCATGTGCCAAGGAGATTTGGTTGTTTCAGAACTAAACTATATGTATATAATAAGGCTTCAGATTGAATTACTTATAATTACGTAACCGTGTCCCAGTGTTAATGGGATCGCGAAGACCAGCGAGAACGGTATCTGAATAAATCGAAAACATTCTTGAAGACATCCCATGGTTCCCACCATGCATATATTCATCCATCACGCGATGCATGTTACACTTTACCGTAATTGGTTGTCGATCCTATCATGATATGTATATTCAGAGGTTGGGGATGTCATGCTGCTTCATCAAGATCTCAATGGAAGCCAATGGACAAGTACAATATGCAGCACTCGGTTTAGCGACGAATATAGCGAAGCAGTGGTGAGAAGGGTATTCAGATCCGACAGCCTCTTTAAAAAAATAGATAAATGGTCAGACATTTTCACAGCACAGATATAGGTCAACTGTCCACCGAACACCGTTTATCTGACTTTAGGGACACCACAATGTCCTTCGTATACAATGAACGGATCTACAAAATTAGCAACATATATGTTAATCTTGCTATATTAGATCTCCTGTCTGCCTAGCGGGAGCATTACAATTACAAGCGTCTAGTCCGTCATTCATAATCCAGCCGTCGTCCATTAGAGAAGATCCGCGTCCATAATCCAAAGACCTATTCCATATTCCATATAACAGTATTAGCACCAAATTCAAAAAGACAATCATTGTATACATAAACATAGGCTTGTTTCCTGCAAGAGAGAAGCCTCTATGGTCGCTAGGGACGACTCTGTGTTCGTACATGGTTGATAGATCAATACCCATGTCTCTCCGACATGATAAACGGGAGTTTTACAAAGATATACAAAGTCATTACTTTATCCATAGCCCAGCCTTAAAATACGGTAAGAAAATCTATCATAGAACTAAATATCACTTTTCTACTTTTATTCCTGAATGAAACACTCATGAATTCCAACCATCACAAGGCAGCAGCAGCTCGTTGACACAGAATACGAACAGAAAGTAAGAAACATACGGTAAATTCATATTTGATCCTGTCGATCGCACATTTAAATACAATAACGTCCTGATGACACGTACCAAGACAAAGCGATTGACTAGGCTATACAATGAAATGCTTTAGTTTCAAATTCCAAAATATGATGTGCTGCTATGATGACCAGATACCTCCTTCCTGAGAACTTCACAATACCATCTAATAGACATTCCTCGTCTTCTACGCCTTGATCGCAAGTCCCGTACTGTTCTTGTTTCCACGAGGATCCAGATAGTCTTTTTGCGCCTTTGACCACCGGGGGAGTTTTGAACATCCCCATGATCACATTAGCGAGGACCTTTCGGTTATTGTTTACCTCAGCGACCAATATGAAAGGAACATTTGAATGTTTTCAACAATGTTGTTACTTAATGTGTCAAGAACTTCTTTTATGTGTCAATATTATCCTTGGTTTGGTGATGTTTTAGAGCGTTCTTGCATGAGACGGTATTCTTTAGCAAATGGCCTATGAGGTTCGGTCGCCAGCCAAAATTCAGCTTATCGTTAAGTAAGTTGCCACGGGGCCTGAAAAAGTACAAAGGACATTTGGCAGATTTAAGTTGAGATTTAAGAGTTTTTGACAATTTTGTCGGCAGTATAACATTCCCGGCAATGAACCAAGCGGCGTTGGTATGTGGAGTCCGACGCGAGGCAATAATTAGAGCACAATGATTGGATAACACAGATGAAAGCGACTCTAGGGATCAAGGGGCGAAAAAATACTCGTTTGAATCAGCAGCTGAACAAGGACAGACAAACACGACAGACAAGAGGCAGATTAAATTAACATATCCGCCTCCATATTGAAAATAGCTTTTCTATAAAACACTATTAACACCAAACTCCATGCAGTTATAAAATAAAAAAAGTAAGATAAATTCATACAAGAGAGAGCGGTCAACAGTTTTTTGATGATAGCGACAAGACACGATGTTCCTATACAAATCCGTGTCACCCGATCGTATTCTTTTATATGAATGGGTTTCCAATGCGTTTTGTAGGGTGTATCTGTAAACTGTGGCTGATGGTCGCTGTTTATCTAAAGCGGAATTAGACACAAGTTGTACAACGTAGCGCTAGGGAATCTGGGTGTGATATTAATCCCCATATTTGACACACTTTGAGTGAAGGCGCTTAGTGGTGTATTCTTATCGAACAAGTTTCTGAAATAATGTTT
>JAVTVY010057323.1:0-29648 GCA_036873755.1 Hanleya hanleyi | reverse complement strand
CCTGTCTCCCTGCCTGCCTGCCAGTAGTAGGTAATTTGGTCGGTTTCAAGATGGCGGCCTGTTGTCCCCCTGAAAATATGCAAATGAGGTCTCTGGGTTTTTCCCCACTGTTTTCAAGATGGCGGCCTGTTTTTTGTAGGTTAGGGGTGGTCGGTTTCAAGATGGCGGCCTGTTGTCCGCTGAAAATATGCAAATGACGTCTTTGCCAACTCCCTGTATGACGTCACTTCCGGGTTTTTCACTAAAAACTACATCCAAACATAGAAGAGTTCCTAATGTTTCCTCTTAGACGTCCGTATGTTCAATCGCCGGTGGGTTTTCCCGCCCCGCCCCAGCGCCCCGCAGCGCGAGCGCGCGCGAGTTCTCCGGAAGTGCGCGTCATCCCCGGCAGTGCGCGCGCGGACGCGGGTCAAAAGGTCAAAGGGTCACCTCCAGGTCAGACGGTCCAATGTCCAGTGAGACAATGTTGCGGCATCGCTATAGTCAGAGCTTGAGCACAATAAAAAATTCTAGATTCTAGGGGGATTCTAGATGAACCTGGGAAAGATGGGCAGTTCCATTTGGACCAATCAGCGGTCGAGAAAAAGAGCCAATCAGCGGTCGAAAAAAAGAACCAATCAGCGATCGAACAATCAGCCAATGGAATTGGGGTATTCACGGTGTGCTTTCGCTGACGTCCGCGCCTACATCTGGGTTCTTGTACACCCGGGTAATGTTTTTCTGGACATGGATGGGTTACCTTTTGGCTCCATTCTAGGCCACTGATTGACTAATACGGTGTTCAAAGCCACTTTCATGCATTATGCTCATAGAACTTATAGTCATAATCTATACGTGTTGGACGAGTCTCTTCACTCACCGTATACACGTACCTCAATGAAACGCCCGCTCCAAACCTAGACCAAAGACACGTACTTGGTCTGTAGGCTGATTTCATTGGCTCTCTATTTTTTACTATAGTGCTCTTGCCTTCTAAACTTGATGGGTTACATTTTGACCCCATCCTACACCACTGATTTAAGTTTGACTGAATCTCCACATTGGGCATTGATGCATTAGGAATAAAACACACAAGACAGGGTTTTTTGGTGAGATCTCATTTTTTTTTTTGTTCAGTGAACAACAACGTGAGAACAACCGCGTGAAAACTCAAGCCCAGAACAAGGGGCTTGTCATTAACTGAAGCCCAGAACAAGGGGCTTGTACATTGAAGCCCAGAACAAGGGGCTTGTAAACTTAAGCCCAGAACAAGGGGCTTGTCATTAACTTAAGCCCAGAACAAGGGGCTTGTCATTAACTTAAGCCCAGAACGGGGCTTGTACATTGAAATGATGGGCGGCCCAGTCATAGACGAGTACATCGCGGTCCTCGGCCTGGGGGTACTCGTCAAACATCTGTACGATAGTAGATAAGGGTCTTCCCCTGCATCGATGGTACAGGTAAAACAAGCAATATTGTCCGCACACGCCACTGGTCAGGCTTTGCAACGTTTGACTGTTCCAACACCACGTCTCTGTGCCTTGATCCATGAAGCCTGTTAAATCGGGATGGAGGGGTGGCAGACCGTACGGGTCAAAGTATTCCCCCTGCTCTTCTGTCAAGTACACGGCCACCCAGTGTTCACCGGGTCGATCCATCGGATCCGTGTTGAGAACGTAAGCAGCCGGATACATACGGTCTAATGGAAACACATCTCGGGCGAACACCCCTTGAAAGACCCTACGTGTCTCTGGGTCATTCTCCAGCACGGTGGTTATCTGGTCTGTATCCACGTTAGGTGGAGAAGTCACACAGGACGTTGCGCGCCTTGTCCACTTGAATGATGTTGTCAAACTCGGCGTAGCAGATCACATTGACGGTGGTCGCCAGGGCTCGTGCAAAGTGGATTTCCAACCGTAAATTGCCTTGCTTGGTCAGGGCCAGCTGATGGTCGTTCTCTAAGGTGGGGTCAGATCGAAACAGAACAACGTGTATCCGTTCGCGTAGTCCTCCCGACTGATCATATTTCCTTCGTCCTGGTTGATTTGACCGGTGGCTGTAAACAGGCTCTGATAGGCTCGAATGAAATTCCTCCGCCCAAAGTTCGGTGTTAAGGCCGTGGCTGGCACCTGTTGTCCATCCACATGAGGGCCACAAAAATTGATGCCGAAATGTTTAAAGTCAAACGGATTCTCTGGGTAGGCTCCGCTGAAACTGGTATTTTCCACACAGGCCAGGATCAATCGCTTGGGTAGTTCCCCCAGGAACAGGTTTTCTTTGTTGGCGCCCATATTTCCAGCAGGCACAGAGAACACTTTGGTTTGCACACGTCGGATAGGGTACTGGGCTGGTTTGTTTCCAAGGCTTTCATGTGTCCCAATTGAACGGCTGGATTCGGTTTCACTTTTCGGACATACAGGACTGCGTCTTGGATGACAATCTTATAGTCCGCTACATGCCCCTCTACGTTAGTGGCCATCAAGGCGAAGGTGGGAGGCGCCAGTATCAGTCGGATTTTGATGGGGGTCTTGTTCAAGAGGTACCGGTCTTGCATGAACATGTCTGCATGCAGTCGACCCATCATATCCACCGAGGCACTGTTCGCAGTGAAAGCCTTCCGTTTGTTATATCCCCCATTGTCCGCCGTGTCCATGTGCTCGGCCGTGTCCTTGTAGAATAAAGCGGTTGTCAGCTGAGATTTTTTAGCCTCTAGGCCATACGACAACAGTGTCTCGATGTAGGCTCGATAGGGGTACGTGTTGGTGGAGTCACTGATGAGTTTGTCGCTGAGAAAAATATCCACCTGCCGAAACATCGAGTGCAGCCAGAGATTCGTCGGGCCCACCGTTGCTTGGTCAGCGATTCTGGTGCCAGCTCCATTGACCACCTTGGCTTTCACATACAAGTAGGTATGGGCTAAATCCACATAGGCCGTATCCGCATTACTGAGGGTGAACTCGATGGGTCCGGTTTCGTTGATGCTGGAGAGCGGGAGATGCTCCACCCATAATCCTTGTTCGACACTGGTTTGTGTGGGTGGCACGGTCCACAAATCAAATTCACTGTTGGTGGAGGGGCAGGACTCGGCGTGGATTAAGGCCATGTTTTAAGAAAAGATATCCCGGGTCTTCTTGGATGTGCGTCGTCGCTGGGTCGGTCGTCGACTGGTGCGTGATCTCGGTGGGGCAGCTCTTTATTCCCTACGGTGCGTTGTGCTTTGGCCACCAAGACGCCTCCCGCTTCTTTGGCCCGTCGTTTCAAGGCTTGTCGGGGTGCCGTACCCCCCAAAACATCACCGGCCACTTGCAGTCCACTGCGTACCGCTTGTTTGCCGATTGCTTTCACACCCCGCGTCACCAAGGGCAGGAACGTTTTCACAATGCTGCCGAGTATGTTCCCCAGTCCATGTCCTCGTTGCATGCGTGCACCGCTAAAGACCGGAAAGCTACCCCCGGCCTGTTGGGCATAATAGTCGGCATAGCTGCGTGCATCGCACTCGTAAGGTACTTTCATTATGCAAAGTGGGGAGCACGTGCTTGTCGAAAATGAAGTGTCAGCACCACTTTTCCTCGTTCGAATGCCACTGCTCGTCCCGTGTCATCTCTTATATCCACCGTGATCGTGTTGATGTCGGTATGTCGTACGGGCAGGTACATGATATGGTTGAAACTGTGGGTGACTTGACCTCCATACGTCTTTTTAATGGGGACCACCCGTAACAGAGGTGTGCTGATATCGCCCACGATGTGGTTGTCCACCACGTCCGAGTAGACGTAGAGTCCGTACATACCCGACTTCATATCCATCGGCATCTCGCCATGGTGTTGGTTGGGACCAGCGAACGTCTGTAGATCGAAACCCACCATTTGCTGTAGTGTAGGACTGAGTTTCACATTCACGGTATCGGTGACGGTAAGCTGTGCCTTGTCGTTGTGTACGTTGACATCGAAGAACACGTTTCTCTTGAAGCGCAAGGCTATCAGGCGTGTTACACTATCCGTCACCCCCCGTAGCGCCTTATCATGCATCAGTCTTGACAGCCCACCCATGAACTCTTTGGGGTATCGTATTGGCCTTCGGGCAGGGTGAGCCGGGTGTTTTTGCCTTCGTAGGTGACCTCGTACCACACTTCATTGGCTCGCACGTTGTACCACGAGTAAGGGTATTGGATATCCACGAGGGCACATTCCCACCGGCCAGGTAAATGTAACGGTTGCGGTAACTGGGTCACGTACTTGGCCACGGTGTTGTCAGGAAACACATCCAGCGAACTGTTACTGGGTAGGGTCAGGTAAAACATGGCGACTGAGCTGTCCTGCTGCTGCCGTTGGTTTTAATAGGTCTTCCAGGCCTTGGGCGGTTGTGTCCGGCGTCGTGTTCGTCGCGTTGACTTGCTACGTGTCACGGCTCTGGAGATGTGGGGTGTCTTGACCAAGGGTGTTTTTTTATAGGCGCGAAAAGAAAGTGCCCGTTGTGGTGGTGTTTTGGGGGTGACTCCGGTTCCCATTCGGCTTCCCAAGAAGGTAGTGGGCCACTCGGTGATTGCTGGGTTTGCTGCATAAAGGCCCAGCGGTGGGGGTTCCCCACCAATTCCTGTGGTACATGCATGTCTTTCAAGCCTTGAGCGAACACCTCCCATCCTCGAGGATCGGTGTGCGATCTGCGTTGACGCATCAGATCATTCACTAAATCCGTCATGTGTGTGCCGGGGACCACCTGATTCTGTACCAGGAGTTCGCCTTTATCATTCCAAGTCATGTTAGGATTCTGTTTCATCCGTTGTAATACCAGGCCAGCTTGTTTCTTGAACGATGCAGGTACACTCTTCAGCACTTCGTCTTCCACCCACTGTGGGGTTGTGGGGGCTACCTGACCCGGCTGTTGGAGCGGTGCTGAGGTCAGCGGTCTGTCACGTGGTGGTGGTGGTGGTGGTGGTGGTGGTGGTGGTGCTGTTGCTGGGGGTAGACAGGGTTTTGTATTGGTCCATGAACGTCATGTACCGTTGAAGCGTCTCATTGTACCGTTGTACTTTCTCACTGTCGCTTAACCCCGGTCTCTGTAAGATCTGTTGCATCTCTCCATCGAGGCTGTTTATGGTCTTCACCGTAGGTTGGACAGGGTAGGGTGATTGGAGGTTTTGCAGGAACCGTGGTTCGACGAGGACCATTTTTTTCGTGTGGTTCATTGTCGGCCGAAGAGTCCACCCAATACTGGACCCAGCACGGAAGCGGCCAACGGTGCTAAGATGGCCCCGAGAAAGCCGCCTTTCTGTAACACCTTTTCTTTTGTGTTTGAGGGACCCGCTTGTGGACTAGGGTTCGGAGACCTGTCTTATGCTTGGCCAACTTGGTCTTCTGAGCCGGAGTCAGTGGTACGTTGCCTTTTAAGATATTGAGTCCAATCTCGCACAGACAGCACACGAGAGCAGGGTCCGCACCGCGTACAATGGTTCGGACTAACTCGGGTGGGGCTGTCTTCAATACACGGAGCGTGGGAGCGTGCTTCCGTACTCGCGCAGACATCCTGTACAACTAATGCTAGAACCCACAACTCTGCTCTTTTTATCCACCTCACAGACAAAGTCAACCCTGCTGTGGTATTCATTCTTTTTTATTATTCCCCCATCATCAAACACACAGACCCCAGCTGGGGGCGCCACTGTGGATGTGTTTACATTATTTTTGCATGTACACGTGGTGGGTCTCTCCGGGAAAGATGCCGGTCCGTAGTCGAAGGTGGTCAGGGGTGGCTTGCTTGAGATCGAAGAGCATATACCCGTGCTGAGGGGTTGTGGCATCTTTGAAGGCTTCCAACGCAAACGGTGTGCGGCCGGGATACATCTGTCTCGCCAGGTGCAGCAGTTGAGTGGTATCTCTCGGGTTTTTGAAGACCACCAGGTAGTGGGCATTTAAGCTGATATTCCGATGTTCTTTGTTTTTACTGAACAGATTCTGCACAATGTAGATGATGTTGAGCCGTCGATGATGGCTGCCTTTGGTAAAGAGTTGGGTGACCCGTGCATCCGTCTCCGCCATGAGATCATCCACAACCACCAATGTGTCGGGTTCCAAATCGGCCAGGTTGGGTAGGCCTTCCACGAACGTGATGTGGGGCATTGCTGCATACGCTTCCTGCCATTCTCCGTAACACCACACGACCCGGGCAATGGGTGGAGTGATCATGCTGTCGGCGTGTTGAAGGAGCTTCCTGACGAAGTGCGTTTTGCCGGAGCCCGTCGGTCCTGCGATGACACAGGTGAAGGGATGCTGCCACCGAGGGTCCATGGTTTGAGGTCTATCCGTTGTCGTGGTAACCCGCTCTTGTAAATTTCGTACGAGTGAACTGGAGTGGTGGTGGGTACAACGTCGGTCGTCGTTTGCCCGCTTTTCAGGGATGATGATGATGATGGATGAGTAGTCGTCGTAGTACGGGTGGTCGTGGTGGGGTGGATGTAGGGGAGTAACTTGAAGGCTGAAGTAGACGTAGTGGTCTGCGTTGAGACGTGCCGTACCCTTGACGTCCGGGTGGGTGTAGGTTGTGGGGTGGTGGTGGTGGTGGTGGTCACTGATGCAGAACGCAGGGTGTTGAAACAGGATATCACGTAGGATAAATCGTAGAACACACCGGTAAATAACGTACCCAGAACTACGACTAGACACAACACAGTACCGATTTGTGCTTTTCGTGTTCTTAACAGTACGGGTAGACGACGTGTACTCTCCATGGTACAGTCCTACACTGAAGGCAGGGGGGTGATAGGCGTTAGCATTTATAGACGTTTCATGTCACGGCCGGACACCCAGGAATTAAAGGAACGAGGCCAACCTTGCCATTTGACGAAATGATAGGGAATGCCACGTCGACGTTCCGTTTTCAAAATCTTCTCCACCGTATAGTAGTCTTTCGGTGTTTTCACTATGGGTTGTAATTCTGTCTCGTAAAACGTGCGTTGCAGTCTCTCGCCTTGTAGATCTTCCAGTTGATAGACGTGGGGTTGTCGAGGTTTATGGCGCACGATGACAAAGTGTTCATCACTCCAGTTGGGTAAATAGCCTTTCTCAAATTGGCCTTTCACTTTACTGATCCGTACCGTATCTCCCCGTTTGTAACGGGGTGCCGTCAAGGGTGGACTGGAAGAGTACAGCGTAGCACGGACTTGATGTTCGTTCCGTTCCGTCACAGTCCGGGGGGCTCGCTGGATACTGCGATGATATGCCCGATTGTAGCCTTGCACCAGTTGAGGGAGTACATCCAGGTAGCGTCGCGTGTTTTGAGCTGTAAAATATTTGTACATCCGGCCTTTGAAGGTGCGATTAAAGCGTTCCACTACCGAGGCTTTCGTCTCATTGTACGTGTGAAAAAAAAATACCTTCTTTTTCTTAAGAAAGGCTTGAAAGGGTCGGTTGAGAAATTCTGTGCCTCCATCTGTTTGTAAATACAGAGGTTTGCGCCCCGTCTTGAAAATCTGCTGAAACGCGGCTATGAGATTCTCTCCTGTTTTGGTACGCACGGGTAGGACCCAGGCATATTTCGATAGAATATCGATACAGGTTAATATGTAGCGGTATCCATCATTTTGAGGTGCAAATCGACTCATGTCCACTAAATCCGACTGCCATTGCGCGTCGATCCCTCCCACAATGACACGGTTACGACGAAAATGACGTCGGACAGCTCGATGTAGACTGTACGTATCTTGGGTTTTTAATCAGTCTCGAACTTTACTTCGACTGATCCCTGGGGCCGCTCGAGTCAATGCCCCCACACCACTATAGGCAGCTGCACTCGTTGGATTATAATACAAATCAGTTAATACTTGGTCAATTTCCTTGTTCTCCCGCCGCTGCCGCCCCATCACGCACTTCGTTGGTCTCCGTCCCAGGTCCGTCGATCTCTTCCCGGGGTGATACTGAGTTCGCCTTCCCGTCCGTCTCGTCCCAGGGTGATACTGACCCTCTAGCCGCTCTGCATTCTATACATATAGGCCTTTTTTTTACGACTGTAGGAGAAGCTGGTTTACAGAAACAAAATTCTGCTAGTCTTTCACCCGGTTCAGCGAACGCCTCTTCTATAGCACGAACCCACGCTAATTGTTCAGGGGATCGATCGTCCGGTGATAATAACTGGTCGACAATAGGCATTATTGTCTTGAAGGCTGCCCACAGAGAGGGAGTTAGGCTGATATTCCGCTCATCTTTATACCGACCTAGCCGTATACAGTGGGGTCGTAGGAAATAGACGTACATGGCATTATCCAGGTGAACGATCTCTCCGTTCAATTCCCCGCTGATTACTCGTTTAAACTTATTCCATCCATCACGCTGTAGTGTCACGGGATTCCATAGCATTTCTGCGGGGGTCCAATAAATAGATAGAGCGTCTTGCGCCAGTTTTATTTTATCCGCATACACATATAAGCGCACAGTGGGTGTAAGAGGCAGAATGGCTCGTAGTGGTAGCGACATGCTTGCTTGCTCTCTATGTCCAACTGATACACACTCTGTCTCTTTCCCTGGTATTTATACTATTCTGTGAGAGGCGGGTCGTGTGCAGAGAATATTTTATCCACCACAGGCACACTGTGTTGTAAAGCCGTCCATAGTTCGGGATCGAGTGTAAATCCGCCTCGTTTGAGAGAGATCAATCGGGCAAAAAAAGGGCCGCGAAAAATGTATACATCGTGATCCAGGTAGATAGTATTTCCATTCAAATGACCGAATAACACACGTTTCAAGGTCGTCCAGCCTTCGGAAGATAATGTCACACGGGCGGGCTCAGGTGAGCCCCAGCAACGGGAATCATCGTCAATAAGTTCCAGGCGATCTGGGTATATTATAATAGTACATCCCGGGGTTAACGTACGAGTCATGATCGATTGAGTGTGCGGATAGAGTATATCGTCCACGTCTGTAATGACAGTTTTCAGCGCCGCCCATAATGCTGGCCAAAGCACAATCCCGTGACCGCCACACTCCTCTAATCGGGGGAAAAATGAAACTTCTCTACTCCGCCGTAGATACACATTCACACCGACAGGCATAAAATCGACTTCGGGTTCTTTGGATTGTAAGACACGTGTCAATTGCCTCCACCCGTCCAGGCTTAAAATTAATTTCACCTCGATCGGGTGCTCTTCGATAAGGTGTAATTCATGTTGATATACAATAAGAAGTACCTTAGACGTGACTTGAAAGAACGCGAGCTCTTTGCCCGGTGATGCCATACTGAACAATGATAAAAATATTAACCCCACACACATGTATATAGAGCGATTCTATATTTTTCATTGTTAACCCTATCTGGCCTGGGGAAAAAGAATGCTGGGAGCTGGTGTTAGTTGGGTGTGCTTTGGAAAGAAAAACGAGACCTCACAACCCTACCGCAAATGTATAGAAGTACGTTTCCCAGGATGGTCCTATACCTCCATACCCCATATAGGCATTTTCCCGTAATTTAGGATAAAGTCCGTATTCCGTATTTTTCCAGGAAAATTTTACATACACCCACCCTGGAACTAGGGGAAGATAGCTCTGTTGATAGACAAGCCCCGTTAAGCCCGGCGACCTATATACCCCTCATACCCCATATAGGCATTTTCCCAGGTTTTTCGATAAAGTCCGTGTTCCGTATTTTTTTCAGGAAAAATTTTACATGCAGCCACCCAGCCATCAAATACCCTTCACCTAGGCTTCACGTTGATACCTCACTCGACCCCATTCGACCATTAGGGCTCCCCTAGATGCCAAAACGTCTATTTTCATGCCCTTGGGCCACCGCGCATGCGCAGAAGGCCGATATGTCAACCCCACACCCAGCCCATTAGATGCCCCTTCACATAAGCTTCACTTTGATACCTCACTCGACCCCATCGGACCCTTAGGGGCTTGCCTAGCTCCAACAAGGCTATTTTCATACCCTTCGACCACCGCGCATGCGCAGAAGGCCGATAGTTAAACCCCACACCCAGCCCATTAGATGCCCCTTCACATAAGCTTCACTTTGATACCTCACTCGACCCAATCGGACCATTTTATGTAGGGACTACTTTTTCCGAAACCGAATTACCGCCAAAACCACGGCCAAACCGCATCACCGCGCATGAATACATTTTTTTTTTTTTTTTTTTGCCGGAACTTTTTTTTTTTTTTTTCGTGGAGGTGCACTCATTGGGGATCTGGAAAGTGGAATGCTGGGGATCTGGAAAGTGAAAATATGCAAATGAGGACCGAAAACAAGTGCAATTGGCCACCATCTTGAAAACCGACTACCCCTAACATACAAAAAACAAGCCGCCATCTTGAAACACACACACACAGCCGACTATAAATAACGTGTATGTTCACATACGACAACAACCACCTCGACTGCAGACACTGAAACAAGAGCACGATGCCGACACACAGATGAAATATCACGCCTCAACGAACAAATTATCGACATGAGGGGAGCGATGTTGGGAATGGAAACCACAATGGCGGGACTGGAAGAGGAAATTGCCAGACAAAAGAAACTACGACATAATGAAGAAAAAATCAAACAATGTAGCATCTGCACGAATGAAGAAAGCTTATACGCGGTTCTACCCTGTGGACATCTGTGTATGTGCAAGGATTGCTGGATCCAACTGACGTGTGAAGGAGCCCTATGCCGATGCGTTGACGCCGGAGAGGTGCATTTGAAGATAAGATGTCCCCTATGTCGAAAACATATAGGAGGCGTGAAGCGAATATTCCGCGCTTAAAGTGTGTCGTATCACACTATCAAAGGCCCTTTTCAGGGCCAACCCATCTTTCCGAAAGAGAAACTTCTTTCATAAGCACACCCAACTTAACACAAGCTGCAATCATGCTTTTTTCCCCAAAAAAAAAAAATTTTTTTTTTCCAAAAAAAAAAATTTCGTACACAAGGTCAAAAATTTTTTTTTGAGGTAGCGGGTCGAGTGAGGTATCATATTGAAGCTGACGTGAAATGCTTCACATTGATACCTCACTCGACCCGATTGGACCACTAGGGGCTGCCCTAACGCCAAACATCAATATCAACATCAATCAACATCAATCTTCAAAATACCTTTAGAGGTGCCCCTAGTGGACCAATCGGGTCGAGTCCGGTATCATTGTGAAGCATTTCACGTCAGCTTCAATTGGATACCTCACTCGATCCACTACCGCCAAAATAAAAAAAAATAAAAAAATAAAAAATCAAACTTCGTACACAAGATGTTGATATCGATGTGCAAAATAACCTTTTTGGCGTTAGAGGCGTCCCTAGTGGTCCAATCGGGTCGAGTGAGGTATCAAATTGAAGGTGACGTGAAGGAGCATCTGATAGACTGGGTGTGGGCTTGAATTAGGGTAATTCTGCGCATGCGCGAAGATAATATGAAAAATATCAATCTTCAAAAATAGCCTGTTTGAGGTTAGAGGCGTCCCTAATGGTGCAATCGGGTCGAATGAGGTATCAAATTGAAGGTAACGTGAAGGCGCATCTGATAGACTGGGTGTGGGTTGAACTATCAGCATTCTGCGTATGCGTAATCTTCAAAACACCTTTTTTGGAGTTAGAGGCGCCCCTAGTGGTCCAATGGGGTCGAGTGAGGTATCAATCTGAAACATTTCACGTCAGCTTCAATTTGACACCTCACTCGACCCACTACCTGCAAAATAAAAATAATCCTCGCACACCAGGTTTTGCTATCGAACTGCAAAATAACCTTTTTGGTGTTAGGGGCGCCCCTAGTGGCCCGATGGGGTCGAGTGAGGTATCAATGTGAAGGTGAGATGAAGGGCCATCTGATGGACTGGTGTGGGTTGAACTATCAGCATTCTGCGCATGCGCAAGAATGGAAATAGACGCTTTTTGGAGCTATTTGACTATTAAAAAGGAAAAAAGAACACATTTTTTTCAATTTTCTACATACCGAAAATTGTATAAGTCCAAAAGACGACGATCACGGTGAAAACAATGGCGTATGGTAGGCCAGTGTCGTTGATAAATGCCCCTGACACGTGCATCTTCAGGCAAGACTTCAACCGGAGGTGCGGCTGGATCGAAGGGAAAATCTGCTCCACGTCTCATGCTTTTGGTCTCATACAAGCGGATAGGCAAGCAAGGCAGGCAGGCAGGCAGGCAGGCAGGGAGACAGGTCAGGTAAGTCAGATTGAATACACCCTCACCCTAAAAATGGACTCCTTTTATAGCCCATTGAACCTCATTTGCATATTTTCAGCGGATCACAGGCCGCCATCTTGAAAAACGACCACCCCTCACACACAAAAAACAAGCCGCCATCTTGAACACGACACACACACACACACACAAACCCCCTCTGGAAAACGACCCCAAAGACCTCATTTGCATATTTTCAGGGACAACAAGGCCGCCATCTTGAAACCAACCACCCCTAACCCACAAAAAACAGGCCGCCATCTTGAAAACAGTGGGGAAAAACCCAGAGACCTCATTTGCATATTTTCAGAGGGGACAACAGGCCGCCATCTTGAATCCGACCACCCCTAACCTAGAAAAAACAGGCCGCCATCTTGAAAATAGGCAAATGAGGCGCGAAACAAGTGCAATTGGATGCACCTACAAAAACAAGCCGCCATCTTGAAGCCGACCACCCCTAACCTAGAAAAAACAAGCCGCCATCTTGAAAATATGCAAATGAGGACCGAAACAAGTGCAATGGGCCGCCATCTTGAAACCGACCACCCCTAACCTAGGAAAAACAAGCCGCCATCTTGAATAGTACCAATGCACCCAATGACCTCGGGACAACAGGCCGCCATGGCCGCCATCTTGAAACCGACCACCCCTAACCTAGAAAAAAACAAGCCGCCATCTTGAAAATATGCAAATGAGGAAGAGCGAAACAAGTGCAATTGACCGCCCTACAAAAACAGGCCGCCATCTTGAATCCGACCACCCCTAACCTAGAAAAAAAAGACCGCCATCTTGAAAATATGCAAATGAGGCGCGAAACAAGTGCAATTGACCTTGACCTACAAAAAAAACAGGCCGCCATCTTGAATCCGACCACCCCTAACCTAGAAAAAACAGGCCGCCATCTTGAAAATATGCAAATGAAGGGTGAAACAAGTGCAATTGGCCGCCATCTTGAATCCGACCACCCCTAACCTAGAAAAAACAAGCCGCCATCTTGAATATACCCAATGCACCCAATGACCTCATTTGCATAAAACTCATTAACAGGCCGCCATCTTGAAACCGACCACCCCTAACCTAGAAAAAACAAGCCGCCATCTTGAAAATATGCAAATGAGGACGAGCGAAACAAGTGCAATTGACCTTGACCTACAAAAAAACAGGCCGCCATCTTGAATCCGACCACCCCTAACCTAGAAAAAACAGGCCGCCATCTTGAAAATAGGCAAATGAGGCGCGAAACAAGTGCAAGTGTCCTTGACCTACAAAAACAGGCCGCCATCTTGAATCCGACCACCCCTAACCTAGAAAAAACAGGCCGCCATCTTGAAAATATGCAAATGAAGGGTCAAACAAGTGCAATTGGCCGCCATCTTGAATACGACCACCCCTAACCTAGAAAAAACAAGCCGCCATCTTGAATATACCCAATGCACCCAATGACCTCATTTGCATAAAAGGCCACGCCCACTCATTAACATAAACTCACGCATGCGCACGCCCACAAATGACGTCATCGCGCATGCGCAGTGAGGCACTTTACGTGACGGATACCGGCTACCTACTACTTATATTGCTGGAGAATAAATGCTAGATGATCACATGTGAATTGCTCCCTCCGTTGTTTCGACCTTCTAGACACACAATAGGTCCATACAAGTTACTAACTCACTTACGAGATGACACGAAGAAAGCATATCCTTCCCCAGACGCCTGGTTTGTAACTTATAATTTAGGTGTTTGAACATATATTGCTGGAGATTAAATGCCAGTTCATCTTATGTGAATCGTTCTCGCAGTTGTTCCAAGCCTCTAGATACACAGTTATTCTACACAAGGCCCTAACTCACGTGAGACACGACACGGAGAAAGCATGTCCTTCCCCAGACGCCTAGCTTTCAACTGAAGTTTTAGGTGTTTAGACATATATTGCTTGGGAGTAAATGCTAGATGATCTCACGTGAATCGTTCCTTTCGTTGTTACAGGCCCCTACATACAAAAAACGTTCTCTTGGATGTTCCAAGCCTCTAGGTACACAATAATTCTACACAACAAGCAAGTCCTTCCCCAGACGCCTAGTTTGTAACAAATGTTTTAGGTGTTTAGATATATATTGCTTGAGAGTAAATACCAGTTAATCATATGTGAAATTGTTCCCTTGGTTGGTTGTTTCCAGCCTCTAGATACAAAATAGGTCTATGCTAGTCACTAACTGAATTATGAGACAAGGAGAAGCATGTCCTTCCCATGACGCTAAGTTTTTATCCTATATGTTAGGTGTTTAGACATATATTGCTTGAGAGTAAATGCTAGATGATCTTATGTTAATCATTCCTTTCTTTGTTCCAAGCCAACAGACACAAAATGGACCTATACAATTCAGCACACGGTGAAGACGTGTCCTTCCCCAGACGCCTAGTTTGTAACGTATGGTTTAGGCGTTTGGAGATATATTGCTGGATAGTAAATGCTAGGTGATCTTATGTGAATTGTTCTGTTGGTTGTTCAAAGTCTCTAGATACACAATTGGTCTATACAAGTCACTAACTCACTTATGAGACGACACGGAGAAAGCATGTCCTTCCCCAGACGCTCAGATGTTAGTACATATTTTAGATGTTTAGACATATATTGCTGGAGAGTAAATGCTAGATGATCTTATGTGAATCGTTCCTTTAATTGTTTCAATCCCCTAAATACAAAAGAAATCTGTACAAGTCAGTAAATCACGGATGATACGACACGGAGAAAGCATGTCCTTCTCCAGACGCCTAGTTTGTAACGTATGGTTTAGGTGTTTGGACATATATTGCTGGAGATTATATGCCAGCTGATCTGAAGAGGATCGCTCTCTCAGTTGTTCCAATCCTCTAGATATAAAATTATTCTACAAAAGTCACTAACTCACGTATGACACGACACGGAGAAAGCATGTCCTTCCCCAGACGCCTAGCTTGTAACGTGTGGTTTAGGTATTTGGGGATATATTGCAAGAGAGTAAATGGTAGGTGATCTTATGTGAATCGTTCTGTTGATTGTTTAAATTCTCTAAATACACAATATATCTACACAAGTCGCTAAATCACATGTGAGACGACACGGAGAAATCATGTCCTTCCCCAGACGCTTAGATTTTAGCTTATATTTTGAGTGTTTGAAGATATATTGCTTGAGTGTAAATCCTAGATGATCTTATGTGAATCGTTCCTTTCGTTGTTCCAAGACCCTAGACACAAAATAAACCTGTACAAGCCAGGCACGTATGACACGACACGGTGAAGACATGTTCTTCCCCAGACGCCTAGTTTGTAACGTATGGTTTAGGTGTTTGTAGATATATTGCTGGAGAGTAAATGCTAGTTTATCACACGTAAATCGTGCCCTCGGTTGTTTCGAGCCTCTAGATACAAAATAGGTCTATTCAAGTCACTAACTCACTTATGAGACGACACGGAGAATGCCTGTCCTTCCCCAGACGCACAGTTTGTAGTATTTAATTTAGATGTCTGAACATATTTTTCCTGGATATTAAATGCCAGTTCATGTTATGTGAATCGTTCTCTCAGTTGTTCCAAGCCTATAGATACACAATTATTCTATACAAGGCCCTAACTCACGTGTGACACGACACGGAGAAAGCATGTCCTCCCCCAGACCCCCATGCAGTTTTAAACTGATGTTTTAGGTGTTTTGACATATATTGCTTGGGAGTAAATGCTAGATGATCTTTTGTTAATCGATCCTTTCTTTGTTCCAAGTCAATAGATACAAAATTGACCTATACAAGTCAGTAAATCACGTATGACACGACACGGTGAAGACATGTCCTTCCCCAGACGGCTAGTTTGTAACGTATAGTTTAGGTGTTTGTAGATATATTGCTGGAGAGTAAATGTGAGTTAATCATATGTGAATCGTTCCCTCGGTTGTTTCTAGACCCTAGATACAAAATAGGTCTATACAAGTCACTAACTCACTTATGACACGACAATGAGAAAGCATGTCCTTCCCCAGACGCTTAGAGTTAGCTTATATTTTAGGTGTTTGGAGATATATTGCTTGGGACTAAATGCTAGGTGATCTTATGTGAATCGTCCTGTTGGTTGTTCTCAGCCTAAAGATACACATTAAGTCCATGCATGTTAGTAACTCACGTGTGACACGACACGGAGAAAGCATGTCCTTCCCCATACGCCTAGTTTTTAACTTATGTTTTAGGTGTTTAGACATATATTGCTTGATAGTATATGCTAGATAATCTTATGTAAATTTTATTGCTGGAGATTGAATGCCAGTTGATCTTATGTGAATCGCGCTCTCAGTTGTTCCAAACCTCTACATACACAATTATTCTATACAAGGTCCTAACTCATGTGTGACACCACACGGAGAAAGCATGTCCTTCACCAGACGCCTAGATTTTATCTTATGTTTTAGGTATTTAGACACATATTGCTTGAGAGTAAATGCTAGGTGATCTTATGTGAATCGTTCTTTTGCATGTTTTAAGCGTCAAGATACACAAGAATTCTATGCAAGTTAGTAACTCACGTATGGCACGACACGGAGAAAGCATGTCCTTCCCCAGACGCGTAGTTTGTAACTTATGTTTTAGGTGTTTAGACATATATTGTTTGAGAGTAAATGCTAGATGATCTTATGTAAATCGTTCCGTTGGTTGTTCCAAGCCTCTAGATGCATAATTAATGTATACAAGACACTAAAGTGCGTACGAAACGACATGGAGAATGCATGTCCTTCCTCAGACGCCTAGTTTGTAACTTATGGTTTAGGTGTTTAGGCATATATTGCTTGAGAGTAAATGCTAGACGATCTTATGTAAATCGTTCTTATGGTTGTTCCAAGCCTCTATATGCACAATTAATTATAAAAGACACTAAAGTGCGTACGAAACTATATGGAGAAGGCATGCCCTTCCCCAGACGCCTAGTTTGTAACTTATGTTTTAGGTGTTTAGACATATAATGTTTGACAGTAAATGCTGGATGATCTTATGCCAATCGTTCCATTGGTTGTTCCAAGCCTCTAAATGCACAATTAATGTACAAGGCACTAAAGTGCGTACGAAACGACATGGAGAAGGCACGTCCTTCCCCAGACGCCTAATTTCTAAATTATAATTTAGGTGTTTGAACGTATATTGCTGGAAATTAAATGCCAGTTGATCTTATGCGAATCGTTCTCTCAGTTGTTCCAAACTTCTAGATACACAATTATTCTACACAAGTCATTAAATCACGTATGAGACGACACGGAGAAAGCATGTCCTTCCCCAGACGCCTGGTTTGTAACGTATGGTTTATGTGTTTGGAGATATTTTGCTGGAGAGTAAATGCTAGTTGATCATATTTGAAGCGTTCCCTCTGTTGTTTCGTGCCTCTAGATACACAATAGGTCTATACATGTCCCTAATTCAATTATGAGACGACACGGAGAAAGCATGTCCTTCCCCAGACGCTCAGAGTTAGCTTATATTTTAGGTGTTTGGAGATATATTGCTTGGGACCTAATGCTAGGTGATCTTATGTGAATCGTTCCTTTGGCTGTTCCAAGCCACTAGATACACAACAAACCTATGCAGGTCACTACCGCACGTATGAAATGACACGATGAAGACCTGTCCTTCCCCAGACGCCTAGTTTGTAACTTATAATTTAGGTGTTTAGACATATATTACTCGAGATTAAATGCCAGTTGATCTTATGCGAATCGCTCTCTCAGTTCTTCCGAGCCTCTAGTTACACAAATATTCTACGCCAGTCCCTAGCTCACGTGTGACACGACATGGAGAAAGCATGTCCTTCCTCGTACGCCTAGTTTTTATCTTATGTTTTAGGTACTTAGTCATGTATTGATTGAGAGTACATGCTAGATTATGTGAATCGTTCCTTTGGTTGTTCCAAGCCCCTAGAAACAAAATGAACCTATACAAGTCAGTAACTCACGTATGCGATAACGCGAAGGTAGCATGTCCTTTTCTAGACGCTTAGTTTTTAGCCTATATTCTAAGTGTTTGGAGATATATTGCTTGAGATAAATGCTAGTTGATCTTAGGTGAATCGTTCCCTTGGTTGTTCCGAGCATTTAACAAACTTTTTGGGATGATGGCGTCATACTACTACAGGCAAATAAAGCCGTAGCTGAGAATTTCTTTGAGATGGTTAATAACGCACATTCTCTATTGAAATTGGCGTATGAAATATCTGAAAACGAGGCGAATTATCTAGACGTCGCCGTTTTCAAGGGAAAGAGATATTTGACTGACTCAATACTTGATGTGAAATCCTAAACAAAGCTAACTGAACTAGCACCACGGGGAGCAGTCCCTTCCCCGGAACTGTGCGATATAGCGATATATAAGCATATCAATCAGCTAATTGCCACATTCCCACACAAAGAAATGATTATATTACACAAACTTTTCGGAATGATGGCTTCATACTACTACAGGCAAATAAAGCCGTAGCTGAGAGTTTCTTTGAGATGGCTAATAACGCACATACTCCATTGAAATTCACGTATGAAATATCTGAAAACGAGGTCAATTATCTAGACGTTGCCGCTTTCAAGGGGAAAAGATGTTCGACTGACTCAATACTTGATGTGAAATGCTAAACAAAGCCAACTGAAACCTACAAATACCTATACAGCAAATCAGCACATTACGGGAGAACTGAAAGATAGGTATACGAAACTGCAATAATACTGCAGACTATATAGACTAGTCAGAATACTTCAAGCAAAAGCTTAAAAAGAGAGGATACTCTACCTCGGAAATTACCGACAGAAACAAATACCTCAAGAGGAACGAGGGCATACAGAATAAGTCTGTACTGAAACGACGTATGCGTCATAACGACTTTCAATCCATACACGAAATGGCTGAAAGGGATCTTAAAGAAATACTGGATCACAAACAAATATGCCGAAAACTTTACCAGCCAGCCACAATTATGCTATAGGCGGGGTAAAAGCATCAGTGAAATACTGAAAAAAATATAAAATCTGACCATAACGGTCAATGCGTATAGGCTCCCTGATGAGGGTTTCGCTGGTCAGCAATAAGAATTTTCGACCTAAAATAACCCGAAACTTGCACCCGCAGATACTAAACAATAAATACTAGGTATAACCTAGAAAACAAAACGGGCAAGTAGGAGTCTGGGTTTTCACCAGTGTTATTACAGGTGTGGCCCCTAGGACCAGTATTTATTATACTATATGGAGTAGTCGAAAACTTAACTGTTACTTAATCTATAGTCATTAGTACTGCATGGTACAGCTGTCGCAGCTTCATTCTCCACACCGCCACACCGTGATCATATAGTGTTATTGCTGAATGTACAAAGGAAATGTGTCATCCGATATCAAACTGGAGTAAAGCTTCTTATTTACCTGAAATGATCTGTTTTGCTACTAAAATCTTAAATTAAATACACTTATGACATTATAAAATACATTTATATACTTTCCAGTGTGCACAACCGGAAACATTTCTGGTGGGGCGAAAGATTATATCAAATTTGAGCTACATTGTAATTTTCATATATTCAGCCGCAATGTGCATTTCGGGGGTATGGGAAGGAAAAATTCTACAACTTTGTTGAAACCAGCTGGATGGTCCTCCTTTGTGCTTTCCTGCAAACAAGGTACATATGGGTAGCTGATCCATTAGGACTGTGGCACTCATATGGGACACACAACATTCCGTAAATAATGATAATAATAAATCCGCAAAATTTCACAAAATCCAGCGTGCAAATCAGCCGTTTGAATACCAAACTAAAGCATGTGCCTCAAGATGGGAAGTATGCTTGTTGTAACTGTGCAGATAACAATTCTGGATATCCGGAGCTGTTATTGAATGATATTACCTTCATGGGATGTGTCAGTAGTCCATTGTGTGATTTTCCCCAAAAAGTCAATATCTCAGAATGGTAAAATGGTAAAAATGCAAAATATACACTAAGCTGCTCTTCTGGAACGGTTATCACATATTGAAATAATCATATAGTCCCTACCAATAACTTAGTAGCCCTAAAGTTTGGTTTCCTCTGATGGTACCGATATATGCCTGGGCCCATGGACTATTATAGATACATTGCTAGAGAGTAAATGCTAGTTTATCTTATGTGAATCATTCTCTTTGTTGTTCCAAGCCTGCAGATACACAGCGAGTATCGCCTGGTTTTTAACATATATTCTGGGCATTTGTAGATATATTACTGCAGAGTAAATGCTATATAGTTGCTCTTATGTGAATCGTTCTATTGGGTGTTTCGAGCCATACACAATAAGTCTATGCAAGTCACTATAACTAACGTATGAGACGACACGGAGAAAGTATGTCCTTCCCCAGACGTGTAGTTTGTTGCGTCTATGTATTGTCTTTGAAGACATGTTACTGGAGATTAAATTTTGGTTGATGTGATGTGAATCGTTCTCTTGGTGGGTCCATACCTCCGGATACACACTAATTCTTTACAAACCAGTAATCCACGTATGCGACGACATGCAGATCGCCTAGTCTAGTTTGTAACTTCATTATGTTGTCTTTGTCATACTAAACAACTACTGTACCAAGAAATATGTGTAAAGTTAGAGAATGATAGAAGACTAGCTTGCTTCCGTTGCTATTACATACGTCGGGTTTTAAATCGCAATTGTCGCGCCCCGATACTGTGAAAAATTGAAACTAAACCCTTTAAGACTCCTGCCGGTCATATTTGACTCCATGCGATACGTACACGAAAAACCTGACTAAATCATTACAATCAGTGAGCAGTTTGAACAAACAACTTATCTTATTACCCGGAACTTAAATCTGGTCTCTCCCCATCGTCAAAGAAGTTTTCCACGTAAGCTTATTTGCATAATCCTAGGCGCAAATTATCACGGGTAAATCCAGGATGGCGGCCATGGGAGTAGTATATTAAACCCTTATTCCCGCGCATTTTCTCGCGCCCAGATTTATGTGCTCCTGTCGTGGCGATGACGTCACCGCTGACGCCATCTCCGGCGACACCACTTCTGGGTAAGTTATAACTCAAGAATAATCCCTTTGCTTGCAGAAAAACATTTGACCAGCTGTACAAAGACAGCCACTGATGTCCAGCTTTTGAAAGAAGCGAGATAACCAGAGAAAGCTTAGAAAGAAATCAAGTAACAGCCAAATTGAAGGTCAATTCACACTCTACTATATTCGATGAACTTAAGAAATGCACCAAGAACTTCCGAAATAATTGTCAAAACCCAAATAATTCACAAGTCTTTCCATTTATTCCGCACTGCTGAATAATAATACCTATGACTGTCATTTCTGGGGACTGTATTCCCTGGGAATATCATACCTGGGGAATGTTATTCCTGGAGACTATCATTAATGGGGACTGTCATTTCTGAGGACTGTCATTCCTTAGGCTACCATCATAGGGAATGTCAGTCCTGGTAACTACCAATCCTGGGGACTGTCATTCCTGGACTACCATTCTCGGGGACTCTCATTCTTGGGGACTATTATCCTTGAGGACTATAATTCAAGGGGACTGCCATTCCTAGGGACTGGCATACCTGAGGACTGTTATTCCGTAGGACTTATTCCTGGGGACGTGTGACTGTCCTTCTTAGGTGCCTTCATTCCCGAGGACTGTTGTTCCTGGGGCTACCATTCATGGTGACTGTTTAGCCTGAGGACTGTCAATCATGGGAAATATCATTCCTGAGGATTATCGTTACTCGAGGCTGTCATTACCGAGGAATGTCAGTACTGGCGACTGTCATTCCTAGAACTACCATTTTCTGTGGAATATCAATTCTGGGGACTATCATTCCTGGGGACAGTGAGTTCTGGGGACTGTCATTCCTGAGGACTGTCATTTCTGGTGATTCTATTCCTGGAGACTGTTAGTCCTGGGAACTGCCATTCCTGAAGTGTTAGTCTGGGGGCTAACATTCCTGTGGACTGTCATTCCTGAGCACTGTCAATCCTGGGGGCTATCATTCCCGGACCTACCACTGGGCACTATCATTCCTGGGGATCATCATTCCTGTGGACTATAGTTCCTGGGATTATCATTCCTGAGGACTTTCTTTCCTGAGGTCTCATTTCTGGGGACTGTTATTCCAAGGGCTACCATTCTTGGGGACCATTTTTCCTGGGGGCTATAATTCCAGGTCACTTTCTTTCCTGGGGACTATCATTCCTGAGAACTGTCTATACTGGGGCTGCCATTCGTGGAGACTGTCATTCCTGGGGACACCATTCTTGGGGACTGTCCTTCTTGAGGACGTTAATTATTCCTAGAGACTATAATTCCAGGGGACCATCATTCCTGGGGACTATGAATACTGGGGCTATCATTTTCTGAGGGCTGTCATTCCTGGTGACTATCATTACTGGGGACTGACATTCCTGGGGACTATGATAACTGGGGACCATCATACCTGGACCAATCCATTCCTGGAGACTAAAATTCGAAGGGACTGTCATTCCTCAGTAATATCATTCCTGAGGATTAGGAATTCTGGGGACTGTCATTCCTGGGGCTAATTAACATTCATGTGGTCTGTCATTCCTGGGGGTTGTCAATAGGGATGACTATCATTCTTGGGGTTTATCATTACCGATTGACTGATTCCTGGGGATTGTCATTCCTGCGGACTGTCATTCCTGGGGTGTAGTTCATGTCGACTATGATTTATGGGATGGAGCGATATAAAACTTAAATATCATTCCTGGTGACTCTTATTTCCTGGGGACTATAATTTCTTGGATAATTACAGGGATATTGAAACAAGGCTCATTAGTTGGGACTATCATTCCTGAGGGCTATAATTCCTTGAGCCTGTCATTCTCGAGGATTGTCATCTCTGGGATGGTGGAATATTGAAACAAGACTTTCATGTAATCGTGCATTTTATTCACGAGAGAACTGTTATGACCAAAATCCGCATTCGTATTTGAACAAATACAACATTTTAACACAGCCGTCCCCAGACGGACACACGGTAGTCTCCGTCTCACGGTTGACAAAAAGCGTCTGGCGAAGGACAGCTCCATCCTAAGCCCTATCGCCCAGCTTAACCCCGGGATCTACCAAAATGCGGAATTAAATCCGCACTTGGATTTACCACCAAAAAACCCGGAATAGGACTAGGTAAAAAATGCTACAGTTTTGTCAAATCGTTGAACTCGGGACGTATGAATCTACTGTTTTGATAACGTCGCTGTCTAATGTTGTTTTAACGTTTTCTATATCTCTTATTTATTGCCCAATTTGTCTGACCTATAGTACATATTACTCGCCAGTAATGACAGAGGTATATAATATCATAATTTGTTGATGTAATCCAATCGGTTGACGTCATGTGGGAACCATATCCAAATGTCAACTGAAAACAATTCTTCCTTCCAAAAAGGAGGTACCGGTATATGAATTTCTATCGCTGTATATCTCTAAACACTAATCCCATCTATCCAACCATCATGAATTATTGTTCAGCGCGACGTAGCTCAGTCTTTTAATACCTAATGTCGTGGTTCTATTCCAACCCGATGGTACAATTGGGGGATAAAACTCCAATTCTTATCTGAAGCAAAAAAATAGCCAACCCTATTCCAAAAGGGGGTATGTGTGATTAAATAACATAATTTTCTTATTAATAGGCTGAACTGTCTGAAATTTGTTATAATGTATTTAGTATAAATGCCAGTGTTACATGCAATCTGAATTTTGGTGTTATATCTCAAATGTATAGCATCATTAAAAACATATCCAAATATCAGCTTTAAAAAATCCTTTCCGGAGAAGGGGGGACGTGTACTTCAATAATCATAATTTACTTATTAATCGTTCAATCTTTCTAAACATATCATATACAGTTCGGCATTTTGCGTAATGTTTATTATTTTCAAATGTAGTTTTCGTATCCCAGTTGTATGATGTCACTTGGAGGTAATATTCTCGTCTCAATTAAACAGGAAACTAAACCCTCTGAAAAAACGGGTGTATATGTAATCGAAGATTCATATATACCTTGTAGTCTAATCTGTCTAAACTTCATTTCCGATTTGACGTCGTGTCAGCAGCTGTTTTTTACTTCAACCGATGACAACAAATGGGGACCATATCCAAATTAATCATAGAATAAAATGCTCCCTTTCGCAAAGACAGTATGGATATAAATGTGTTCATATGATTATTCATTGTGTCTAAATATTAACAAATATACAGAATTAGTCCGTATGGGTAATAATGAGATTTGATTTTGTATTTTAACGTATTTTAACCGAATGATGTCCCATGTATCTGTATTCAATTTACAGATTCAGATTCAGATTCGTTTATTGGCGCAAACACAAATCACATTGGTTAAGGCCAGTAACAGTATACATGAACAAGGGTAGGATTTTACGTGGCTCAACAGAGGCTCGAATTTTCAATTATTTCAAAACTGGTACATGTCAATCTACCTGTACAGAATATCAACTGTTTTACAAAACACAAATTAATAGGTAGTATGGTGTTATGGAAGTTTGCATGGTGCCAGGGTTATTCAGTCCAGTATAACAATCCAAGTGTACCACATCAGCGGAATAGCAAGTAGGAAAGAACGGACATGGCTGTCGAAGGTGATAACCGCCGAGCTGGTGAACTGAGTTTTAGATTAATAACCTGAAGTATCTTCCCAGTCAGATAATGGGGTAATTCCTTGCACAAGAGGTGAGTTATAATCACAGAAAAAGTGGTACGATAAAAATCACTCATGAGCGGCAGATCAGTATAGCTTTAGTACAGAGTGGCTAATCGGGAGTTGATCAATTATGGTAGTTTGGAATCCTCTTTAAACAGCAGTAATAGCTGCAAAGCAACTACTAGAATATATGTATTCATTCAAAAAAGCGAACATCAAAATCTCTCGTCATACGGGAAAGTTGTCCTGATTTATTTTAACACATTTGTACCATATACTTCGTGCAAAAGGTCCGAGATTACATGTTTGAGGCCAGACTTACGTTTCTCGCTTAATATGGGACATTTTGACGAACTCAAATACACATCTAGCTCTTTCCCAATGTTTAAGCTTGGCCTGAGCCAGTTCTTCTCAAATTATCAGACTTGTCCCCCTCCCACAGCGTAACCGCCTTTCGCCGATTTCAAGAACAGACGTTTCACACAAGAAGCCGAGTATTGAAATGGATGAGGCTGATTGATTGCAGTCATGCACAGATGATACACCGTGATCGAGGTAAAAGGTTACTATTGACATTTGACACTACTTATTCTGTAGCTATTACAATTATTATCCACACTCATTTGACACAAAAGCGCTACACAATTTTGAACAACGTATATTTCAGAGGAAACTCATATGTGGCAGCGAATAAACAGCTGAACTAAAATTGTTAACTCTGTTAATAACTGATGCAGTTATTGCTAAGTGGTATATGATATAATCGATACAGACTGAATTATTCATTAAGAAGATATGCTCATCCTATTACCTATGCCCTGCCTACCCATCGTTTTTGGCACAGTACAGTTTGTTCAGTCTGTATTAAATTGCTATATAATCAAACATACCCTCTTTACCAGCCGCGAGTACGTTTACGATTTGATATTTGAATATGATCCCCAGATGGCGTCATAGATTTGGAAAACGACAGTCCCGCTAATTTTTAACTTTGCTTTCAACTGCTGGGTAATAAATGATACAATTTAGACATCCCAGATGATTATTAAGAATTGTTTGTCATTTACACATAACCCCTGTTTCAAGACGGAGTAGCATTGTTCAACAGATTTTTTAATTCAACCCACAATTACATCATGCGAATGAAAGACGTACTAATGTACTAACTAAAACACTGCTAAGTAATATTGAGCAATATATGAGAGTAGTAGATAGACGGCATTTAAAGCCATATTGACCTCATTATTTGTTCTCCCGGGGAGGATTTGAGGAGGAACTTGGTCACGTGACGATCATGTGATCATTGGGGGAAAACCACCTCCAACACAGAAGAGTTCCAATCTAGGGGGAGGTAACTCCGGGTCACTATAGTTCCGGCAAAGGGCCCCTGGGCATGTATTCTTCCGCGGTGATGCGGTCTGGCGGTGATGCGGTCGCGGGAAAAAGCTTCCGCGGAGAAAAAGTAGTCCCCACACTTCAAATACGCTGCATGGTCCGATTGGGTCGAGTGAGGTATCAAACTGAAGCATTCGTGAAGGGGCATCCAGTCATGGGTGGGTGCATGTAAAATTAGGATTTTGTCCCGAAACTATAAAAAGCGGAACACGGACTTTACCCCTAAAATAGGGGAAAACACCTATCAACCCTAGCCAAAAGGGCTAATATCGGTCTCCGGGTTTATTGGGACCTGCCTATCAAGTCAATGGGGTGGATGCATGTAAAATTAGGATTTTTTCCCGAAACTATAAAAAGCGGAATACGGACTTTACCCCTAAAATAGGGGAAAACACCTATCAACCTCTAGCCAAAAGGGCTAATATCGGTCCCCGGGCTTATTGGGACCTGCCTATCAAGTCAATGGGGTGGGTGCATGTAAAATTAGGATTTTTTCTCGAAACTATAAAAAGCGGAATACGGACTTTACCCCTAAAATAGAGGAAAACACCTATCAACCCTAGCCAAAAGGGCTAATATCGGTCCCCGGGCTTATTGGGGCCTGCCTATCCAGTCAATGGGGTGGGTGCATGTAAAATTAGGATTGTTTTCCGAAAATATAAAAAGCGGAACTCGGACTTTACCCCTACAATAGGGGTCTGTATTATACAATATAAGGGAAAATGCCTGTATGGGGGGAGGGGTGGTCAAAAAAATTTGTGGGCTTTACTATGGCTTGTGGGGTCTCGTTTTTCTCGTCTCGCCAAGAAAATGACAATGGGAAGGGTCCCGGAGCGAATCGGTGAAATTTTTGGGAAAAGTACCGGGTAGGCCTGTATATAGGCCTATAGGCTGGCTATATGGGAGTATAGGTTCAACCTGGGAAATTCACACACGTTCATTGTGATATGGGTTGCTTGGATTTGTTTTTCACGTCTAGTCATTTAGAACACGATGGGAAGGGTCTCGGAGCGCAACGGTGAAATTTTTGGAAAAGTACCATATAGCCCATATAGTCCCATACTGGCTATATGGGGGTATAGGTTCAACCTTGGAAATTCACACACGTTCATTGTGATATGGGCTGTTTGGATTTGTTTTTCACGTCTCGTCATTTAGAACACGATGGGAAGGGTCCCGGAGCGAAACGGTGAAATTTTTGGAAAAGTTCACCGAGGCCTGGGTAGGCCCATAGGCCTATACTGCATGGCTATGGGGGTATAGGCCCATACGGGGTGGACGTTTTGGGGTCTAGGTGAGCCCCTAATGATCCTATGATGTCGTATGAGGTCTTATTTTGAAGCTCTCGTGGAGGAGCATCCGACTGGACTAATGGTTCGTCCGTTTTCAATAGTCTGCGCATGCGCAGTCTGGCCGTAGTATAGAAAGCAGACATTTTGGGGGGGTATGTGGGTGTGTGTTTGGGGTAGAGATGGACCGCTATGGGTCCGAATGGGTTGTGGAAGGTGTCAAAGTGAAGCTTGTGTGGGTTAGAGTCAGAATGGTGTGTTTTAAGTGCAAGTCGCGTCAATCTGCGCATGCGCAGTTGGTTGTAGTAAGTAAAGTGGCCATTTTGGGGCAGTACAGGAAGGTATTTGGGGTCGAGATGGGACATCCTTGGTCCGAATGCGTCCTGGAAGGTGTCATCTTGTAGCTCTCGGGGTGTAGACCCCGATTTGAGGGCTGCCCACGTCACCTGTGACGTCATCGGTGACGTCATCAGTACGAGTAGTAGCGAAAGTGGGCATTTTAGGGCAGTGAAGGAAGGTATTTGGGGTAGAGAGGGACCATCTTTGGTCCGAATGTGTCTAGGGAAGTGTCATGTTGTAGCTCTCGGGGTGTACATCCCGATTTGAGGGATGTCCGCGTCATCTGTGACGTCATCGGTGACGTCATCAGTAGTACGAGTAGTAGCGAAAGTGGGCATTTTGGGGCAGTGAAGGAAGATATTTTGGGGTAGAGAGGGACCATCCTTGGTCCGAATGTGTCTAGGGAAGTGTCATGTTGTAGCTCTCGGGGTGTACATCCCGATTTGAGGGATGTCCCCAGCATCTGTGACGTCATCGATGACGTCATCAGTACGAGTAGTAGCGAAAGTGGGCATTTTGGGGCAGTCAAGGAAGGTATTTGGGGTAGAGATGGACCATACTTGGTCCGAATGCGTCGTGGGAGGTGTCATGTTGTAGCTCTCGGGGTGTACACCCCGATTTGAGGCATGTCCTCAGCATCTGTGACGTCATTGGTGACGTCATCAGTACGAGTAGTAGCGAAAGCGGGTATTTTGGGGCAGTGAAGGAAGGTATTTGGTATAGAGATGGACCATCCTTGGTCCGAATGCGTCGTGTGAGGTGTCATCTTGTAGCAACGCCCGCCAACACCAAGCTCAATGATTCAACGCCCTGGTGAAATAGCTCAGAAGCTCTGATTTTCTAGATATTCCATGGAATTGTCACTCATTCTTCGAAATGCAGTACGTTCGTCGTTACGCCTTAACAGACCGGAGAGAGTACAACAACAACAACAAGGATGAGCCATGAGAGAACAACAACAACAAGAAGTTTTTTCAGATAGTTTATTCTCCCCAATGTTACATCATACCCACGCTGGGGGAGCCGCGTTGGGTATATTTACAATTCAAGAGGACTCTTGTCCAATCAGAGGCCACCATTTGCATTTGTCATATTCGTTCCTGTCCGTTAGATGTATTCTTGTCCAATCAGAAGTCTCCATTTCAGAAAGTTCCATCTTCGGCCATGTTCGCGCTGAACCGTTTATTCTAATCATCGTCGGGCAGGCCAGGATACCGTTGAGGCAACATATCCTCAGATAGTTGTTTGTGCATTCTGAGTATCTATCAGTGTATGGGTGAATACATTCACCCGATGGAAAGATTCCGTAATTTGGTCACGAAGAACGTAACATTGGTCACCCTCTCTACGACCCACTTGGTGTTGGGGCGCTGTTCATAGGCCCATTGCAAGACATCCAATTGGTCCACTTGGTCCAGCACGGGCTTTAGCGATGTCCGGTTAATGATGTAAACGGTTGGTCAAATACCCGGATGTTACTGCTCGGGTAAAAGTATCGGACTTGATCTGTCTCCTTATGCTGCAGTACATAACCAAACGCCAGATTTAATTTGAAGGACGTAGCTTGGTCATTGAAGATGGATTCCACGTAGTTTCGTAGACGGGTGAGGCCAGTCAGTCGAAAATTGTAGATATCTTGAATAGGGCGATGACGGTGGAAACAGTACCGTATCATGGGCCAATGGCGCCGATAGATGTCACTCACTGGATGGGCGTCCTCTAAGAGATCGCTGGGAACATCCACCGCATCTTCCAGAAAATGT
>JAVTVY010057322.1:0-29517 GCA_036873755.1 Hanleya hanleyi | reverse complement strand
CTCGATTTTCTCGGAGTTCACCCGGCTTTAGCTCTGCTGTGGCTAGATAAACATCTTACAAATATTCTACGACATTAACTTCAGAAAATCTTTGCGAAATAAAGACAAATCTTACCTTAGACGACCAACATCAATGAAATCCAAACGATGACCTGTGGTGCGCGTGCGGTTAAGGTTCGAAAATTACGCGCGGATACATGTTTTCAAAAAGTGGTATCGTGCACGGAAACGGACTGAATTGAATCCGCCCAAAAGAATTAGATTCCAGTGGACAAGAAACCGCGATGGAAATATAGATAGAAATATATATATAAGTTCTCTTCCCACTCTCTCACCAAAAAAAAGTAGTGGCGTTTAATGAGCAAACGCTGCATTGAAAGATTTAACAATATTATATCATTTAAACATTTATTCACATACTGAACTGTACACAGCTATTTTCATATATTAAGGAGGGCAATATTCTGGAATCAAAGCAAGTAATATTTTATGTGATCTCAATTCGTAGAATTTGCTTTTATTTCCATCGCGGTTTCTTGTTCCTGGAATGCATGCTTTTGAGCGGATTCAAATTCAGTCCGTTTCGGTGCACGATACCACTTTTTGAAAACATGTAACCGAGCGTAAATTTGGAACGTTTTTCACGCGCGCGCAGTCTACTTTCGTTTGGATTTCATTGATGTTGGTCGTCTAAGGTAAGATTTGTCTTTATTTCGCAAAGATTTTCTGAAGTTAATGTCGTAGAATATTTGTAAGATGTTTATCTAGCCACAGCAGAGCTAAAAGCCGGACGAACTCCTAGAAAATCGAGTCCACAGCGCCCCGATAAAATATGTGGGGGATCTGCACCGTTGTTAGCTAATGGGCGGAGTTGAACGGAGAGAGGCAGGAGAGAGCCCAGACGAGCGACGTTCATGATTGAACTATGGAGATGCTAACCGACATCTTCGTAGACATGATCACAGGCGGCTGGGACAATCTATATGCCGGCGCCATATTGAACGTACGTAAAAAAAAGAGAAAGGCTGGAAACGGTGTTCAAGGCTTCTCGCCAAACGGGCGTAAATAAAGCTTTATCTTCTCCAAAAACTATACCACCTTTCCCCTAGGACCCCCAGCGATGCTCATGCACACTCGGGTCGTCAACACCAGGTGCTTTATCCGAGTTTTAGCCGTCAATTCAAAATCAACCCATTGGACTGTTTACCTGAGACAATGACCCAGTTTACATCCGAATCGCCATTCCTCGGTCCTTTCCGCCTCCGCTCCGACCAACTCGAGTTGGAAATCCCCAACGCGTCAGCCGGAGCACGTGACCTACCAGCGGATCAACGGAGGCGGAAAGGACCGAGGAATGGCGATTCGGATGTAAACTGGGTCATTGTCTCAGGTAAACAGTCCAATGGGTTGATTTTGAATTGACGGCTAAAACTCGGATAAAACACCTGGTGTTGACGACCCAAGTGTGCATGAGCATCGCTGGGGGTCCTAGGGGAAAGGTGGTATAGTTTTTGGAGAAGATAAAGCTTTATTTACGCCCGTTTGGCGAGAAGCCTTGAACACCGTTTCCAGCCTTTCTCTTTTTTTTACGTACGTTCAATATGGCGCCGGCATATAGATTGTCCCAGCCGCTTGTGACATGATCGACTATAAGACTGTCCATGTTGTTACGGTGCTGAACATTAAAATGATCTAGACAATGTATCTTGGAATTTGATATCCTGGCTAGGATTAGAACGTAAATGTGGTATTAGTTTTGGAAGCATCTTCCATACCAACAAATAAGTCTGACATAACCGAGGGCGGGGGGGCAATCATGTGCTTTGTCAAACATTGATCAAGTATTTTAAAATTTATTCTCAGGATGGGGAGAAAATACTGCTGTGTGCCAGGATGTCATAACACGTCTATTAGCACTGGTCCGGAAGGAGAAAAAATAATTCTACATCGCTTTCCAATGTCTGAAAAGAAAGCACATATCAAGAGATTGTGGATACAGCACCTCCGAAATGTGAGGGCAAATCTAATTGTGAAGGATCATACAAGAGTCTGCAGTGCCCATTTTGATGGACCTTTCACAGAGGATTCAATTCCAACCATTTTTCCAAGCAAACCAAAAACAGATCCAACTCCCCGTCGACCCCTTATTAGAAAACCATTGACTACCTCCAGTATTTAAGTGCTAGTTGTGCAGTGGAAGATGAAGTGGACGATGAACCCGAAATGAGATTCAAAGATGTCTGTGTACAAACTGATATTGTGGAGGTGAGGAACATTGAAACAAACACCGTAGACTGCTTCCAGGAAACTCAGAGTGATTACAGTTCATCTTCTGGCATCATGTCTAGTTTAGGTGTGCAGGCAGATTTACCAAGAATAACAGTAGAGGACATTGAAAGGAATGACGAAAAGGTGCGATTTTACACTGGTTATGCTAATTTCCAGGTATTTTGGTTGTTTTTCACTACTCTTCTAAAACATGGAGCTGATAGGTTGAATTACTGGGAAGGGGAAGCACGTTCAATGGGAGACAAACCTTATCAACAGCCAGGGGTTGGCAAACCAGGAAGGAAACGCTTTCTCCGGCCTCTCGATGAATTCCTCATGATGTGTATGCGACTTAGGCTTGGTCTCTTACAGGAACACTTAGCAGATATATTCAGGGTGTCTGAAACAACTGTGTCACGCATCATGAACACTTGGATTAACTTTGTGTATGACCACTGTTTGTCACTAGTTGCATGGCCAACGAGAGAAGAAATCATGTGCAATATGCCACGTCTCTTCAGCGTTCATGCAGACACACGAATTGTTATTGACTGTACAGAGTTTCATATTGAGAAACCTTCTGCCCTAACAGCACAGTGGTTGACTTGGTCCGAGTATAAACATTCAAACACATTTAAGGTGTTGATTGGTGTTGCTCCCGACGGAATGGTTACATTTGTTTCTCGGCTTTGGGGCGGCAATGCTTCCGACCGCCATATCACACAACATGATGGATTTTTGCCAAAGCTTTCACCAGATGATGTGGTAATGGCAGACAAAGGGTTCACAATTGAAGATTTGCTTCCTCCACACACAGGTTTAAATGTACCCCCTCGGGTTTCCAGTCAGCATCAGATGTCATGTTCAGAATTTTACAAAACTCACAGCATAGCATCAGCTAGAATAGTGGTAGAGATGAAGATGGAACAGCTTAAAAATTACAACATCATTAACTCTGTATTACCAATTTCTGAAGCACACTTAGCTGAACAAATGGTTTTTATCTGCGCCGCCTTAACAAACCTGTTGCCTCCACTTCTAAAGTAACATTATATGCAGTTCCCAATCCTGGCACTCCGGCTGTGACTGTACCTGTAGGATTCATTCATGTGTATTTAGGGGGAGGGGAGAGAATTAGCAAATATGGTAACAGAAGAATAAACTTTGAAATTAAGACTGTTTTTGTACATGTATAATACAGGCAGAGTTTATCGAGAAAATCAGAGTAACCCAAGTATGATTTTAATCGAGTTGAAAACATGGGTTTCAGATCCATGTATCAGTAAAATTAATGAATACATCGTCATGTACATGCAGTTTTTTTTTACAATAGTCTGGTCATCAAACTCAGGAAGTCCCCTTAGATAGATGTATATCTGCACAAATCAAGTCAAATTAGGCCTTGTTTTTCGTCACAATTCAAGGGAATCCAAATAGATTCACAACCCAGCTCTACGGCAATCCATGGGAAACCTAATGCTATCATTTCTATACTGATTGCTACAATTTTATGAGAATCTGTTGGATTCGTGCAAATTATTTTGCAGGAGTGCTGACGGGGAATCAGATTCCCGTAGAAATACTAGCCTAAAATTCCATAATGTGTACATGTATTTGTCCCTGGATTAATCAATGTTAATTGTATACATAATGCATTGTGTATTCAGTACACTTTTCACCCAGTAAGTGTTGGTACAGTCTGTCCTGTTTGTAAAATCTGCGAGAGCTGTTGATCACTCCCCTATTCTGTTTTGCTTGAGGGATGCGAGAGTGATCACTTTCTCCAATATCCTTTTCATTACATTGGCAATTTGAGTGGAGTGATCAAACACTCTGCTAGAGGAAAATTTAGGGGTGATGGAGAGCGAGAGTGATGGATAGCAAGAGTGATTACTCTTCTTAAAACTGAGACTATTGATATAATGTATATTCACTATGTAGTACATGATGAAACAAGATGGTCATGTTAATGGTGGTTTACAATCCACTATTAGTATAATTAATGATGTGTTGCATGTACATCCGGTTTGGTTTAGGCCATCCACAATAATATTTCTGTTTCCAGTAACCCTACCTACACATATATTTTGCAGTCAAAAAAAAAAGTTTGGGTAGGCAATTTTTTTTATTTCTATGTTTTTCAGCAGTACTCAGTGAAATACTATACAAAAAGATAAAAAATCCACTAAAAAAAAATAAAAGAAATAAAAGTTTTTAAATTCCTGCCTACCCAAATTTTCTAAAGTTGGTTACTGGAAACAAAAATATTATTGTGGATGGCCTTACAAGTCTGGTCATCAAACTCGGGAAGACCCCTTAGATATGGGGCATCTGAACCAATCAAGTCCAATAGTATACTATGCTTTTAAAGTTCCAGATAGTATATTTATGCAGAACTGTACACTCAGTACACTTTTCAACCACTAATAATGAACATTTACGGTGTAGTACACGATGAAACAAGATAGCAGTCATGCATGGTTTGGAACCACTGCTGTCACCAATGTATAGTATTGATATATCCTGTCCAATAGTTATCTGCCCCTGAATTGCAAGCTTGAATGTTTTCAAGCACTCTCACTGGCTTGAATACAATGTTTGATGAAGTATGTTTGGAACATGTTCATTGATGAAATTTACCTACGACATTTGGTATGGGTAACTTACATGTACACAAGTCTGGTCATCAAACTCGGGGAGACCCTTTGGATAAGGGGCATCTGAATAAGTCGAGTCAAATACTATGCTTAAGAAACATAACACAATATCATAAAGGTATGCCTTGGTCTCGATATATTTATTATTTTACTCTATGCTCAAATACAATAACTGATATACATCTTGCTTAGTGTTATTTATAATCTGTACTGCTGAACATGATTCAAAACAAACTGGATATCCCCTGTATGCAAGATTTCACTTTGGAAGACCAGGCTAAATATTGAAACCGTCTCAATTTCTCATCTTCATTTTATCAAGCTAATTTCAATGTCCCAACTCGAATACCAGAGAACGGAAGCATTCAAATCACCACCCAAACTAAAACTCTAGATCAGCCCATGACTATATACATGTATACAGATAATATCGGTCAATTCAGACCCAACTACACATGGAACTTAAAGTGATCATAAACCCTCAAGTAAAGTCTCCAACGATGGAAAGACCATTGCGAATAGTGTGGGAAAATATTTATTGTATTTTTTTATGATTTTATTACACAGAGTAAACTGCAAATAAAGCATGGTATTTTATGGTGGTCTGTTGCAATCATATCTAGGTCCGGTGACGTCACACGGCCATAATACATATATTTCAAACTTTGTATGCACTTCCCAATGCTTGATTCAAGCTGAAGGTGTGTATACTTTGAGCTTCAACACAGACTCTCTGTTCCAATGTGCATGTTTCACCAAAATCTGTGAGATGGTGACTCAGGAGTGTCAAGTCAATTTGAATCTTCCATTTAATTCCCCCTATTTTGGTGAACCATGCATATTGGAACAGTGAGTGTGTTAAAACTCAAAGTATACACACCTAAAGCTTGAATCAAGCATTGGAAAGTGCATACACAGTTTGAAATATATGTATTAAGGTAGTGTGACGTCACCGGACCTAGACATGATCGCAACAGACCATCATAGAATACCATGCTTTATTTGCAGTTTTTTACTCTGTGTAATAAAATCGTAAAAAATTACAATAAATATTTTCCCACACTGTTTGCAATGGTCTTTCATTTGATGGAAACTTTACGATCACTTTAAAATTTAAATTAAAGGAAGCTCGCTTTCTGACATGTTGTCTGAGGAGGTCATTTACAATAAATGTACTCTTATCATACATGTCCAGAGTTAGTAACCATCACATATTGATAATTGCATGAACAATACAATACAGACAGTTTTCAAATAACAAGATGTACAGCATGACCATTGGGTATTTGCACGAACAACAGATCAAGTCACCATCATATATTTGCATGAACAATCTCAATATCTTCAACTGTATTAGATATGGGTCACACTATCCTTACCCTGCATATTACTACCATACCTTTTACAAAAATTCTCACTAAAAGAAACATTCATCATTTCGATTTACTAAATAGGTGGTTCCTTGATATTACATGTAAATTTACACTCAGATGTGAAATGAAGATGTAGCTAGACTGAGCTAAGTTGACAATGGTTTTTGAAAAATACAGTACTGTCTTGGTGGATGGTTATGATACCCTACAACAAAGGTTCAGTTGCACATTATTTAGAACCCAAGTCTGTGCACTGATCCGCATTCTCGCTCCTGCATAGACACGCATCTACTATGCCTCTGGAGTATTATCATGCACTTCCAACCACATCACCTACTGATACGAATAATGGCCTAGCAACTTACAATGCAATTATGAGATAATGTGCAGGTACACAGAGAGCTTGCATCTTCAAGTCCAAATAAATACAAAAAATTAGCCATGTGTCAAGCACAGCAACTTGCAGGCACTGTCGCGATATGAACGAAACAAAGTTGAAAACTACGTTAAACCCTTCTACTCGATCACTCTTTTAACCCAGTCTTATAGCGGAAGCCTTGGCGTCTTATCACAGTAGTTGCATGTGAAAAAAAATTCAAAGCGTCCAAAAAAAACTTAACCTCTCACACTCCCCTGAATATATCCTTTCCGTAATATGAGTCTGCGAGTGGATGGTGTCATTTGCCTTGTACAAAGCACAAAAATGGAAACATTTTGATCAACAATTTCTACGGCCTCCTCAATTTTCAATCGCCGCCATGTTTGTGTAATGTGCATGTGTCGAATAATACAACATCAGTTTCCAAAAGCACATGGCTACACTCGATGGGCATGGTTTAACTATCCATTTGCTTCAGGAAAAGGATGTTTTGTTCGACACATGCACATTACACAAAAATGGCGCGATTGAAAATTAAGAGAGACCATAGAAAAATCGTTGATAAAATGTTTCCATTCTTGTGCTTTGTAGAAGGCATATGCACAGGTGATATTACTGGCATATAACACTTTCTTTGCATACTGGGAAAATGCAGTACATATGTATAAAATGATGTCACTTATCACAATTTCAATCTAGTCTCCTGGGATAAAATATAGCCGACAGGCTCTCCTTTGTTCTCTCAGTAATGTAATGTGCAACTCAGTCATTATATATTAGGAACATTGTACTGGAATTTCTCAGCTGACATGCTTGAATGGTAGAGAGAAAGATCATAGTTTACTCTTCACCATGTCCACAGCCTGAGGCTGAAGTAGCATTAAACAAAGATCTTCCCCTCTTAACTCTTCTGGTAAAAAATTCTGGTACAACACTCTTTACATAAAACTGTTTCAGGTCATATACTATACCATTCCACCTAGCAGGAGAAAAGTTTATTCTCTGAACACTGATTCCTTTTTTGGTCCATACAACAAAATCTACCCATGGCAAGTCATATATGGCCAGTTGACTCTGTACTTGATACATATATTGATGTTCATCTTTTAAGAACAGTTTACCATCTTTTTCAGTGCAAGGGAACTTTTTGTCTTTCCCGCAATCCACTGGCTTCATCTTTCTCCATGGAACAGGTTCCTTGTCAGAGCCATAAGGGCATTTGACCTCCACTAACCCCGTTCCACATTCACTACAGATAACCACCGCATCAACACTTGCACCGAGAAAAGGGTATTTGGGGTTAACATACAGTCCACGACTTTCAACTTCAACATTGTGACATTTTTCTAAATGCCATTCACAGTACTGGTTGATGGCTAAGGGTTCATGTACAAGGCCATGCCTTAAACTTTTAACTGTTTTTGGAACTTGGGTATATCCACAAATGCGTTTCAGTAAATTGTCCGGTTCTGCTTTAGTGCGTTTAACTACATCTGCTACTTCTGATGCAGTTATGAGACAACTCCTGGCTTTGGTCCAGTTTATGTTTAAATGCTGGCCTCGAGTTCCCTTTTCCAAATTTTCCTGAACTTCAGTGGATACTGATAATTTGTTGAAAAATGAAGCAAATACTTCAGTGCACTCATCGGAATTGATATTCCCATTATCCATATACATGAATTCTGTATTATAAATATTAAGGAAATTGCTAATGTCAACCGGTTTGGCACGCAAAGTTTGATATAATACACAGTCTGGATATACATCTTCTAGTCCATCTAACAGGTCATTAAGAAAGAGACTGCCTTCATCCCGACATGGCCCAGCTTGGTAAACACCAGGATATGGTTTGACTTTCTTGTCTTTTTTGTCTTTCTCCGTTTTGGAGAAATCGATGTCAAAAACTCGTTTTGGGCTAGGTTTTCTTTGTAACGGTCTAGGTCTATGCCATCTGCACTCATTTGATGTACACGATTCCTTTGTTTTTACTAAAGTGTACAACAGTGCACCAACATGAGAACATAATCCGGCTGCTCCTGCCTTGCAATTACAGTTAGCATTATGGACATGGCCACTTTGTTTTGACAAGCAGACGAACAAAGAATAAACTTTGTCTTGTTTCCCTTCATTCCCAACTTGAACTGTGGTTTTCATGGAAGGCAAACAATTAGACTTTATGTAGCAATGATTAGAGTCAGTAGTGATTTCACTAAATTTGATGTCCTTGATGAAACCTTCATTACAAAATCGTTTTGACTTCTTCATTTGTCTTTCAAACTTGGATTTGCTGCCTGTACTTGGATTCTTGTGATACAGAAAGTAACTGTCAACATCTTTCATACTCATGCTAGGTATGTCTGTATGATCTAGAACCTTCCATGGAGAGGTCACTTCAGTGATAGGTACAACTTCAGGAACATCATCCTCCTCATCTGAAATCTCATTTGATGAATCACAACCCTCACAATTTGTCATTGCTCTGTACACCCGCTTTATTAAAATATTTTTCACTCCAGATCTTTCAAGGTTATGTTCCTCCAACCAACTTTTCAAGTCCACCACTTTCCATGACTGGAGATCTTCAAGGGAAAGATGACGTTCATCGCTGTGATCTGATTCACTATCCGACGAGTGAGTGAGTGAGTGAGTAGTAGGGTTTAACGTCGTTTTCAACATTTTTTCAGTCATATCATGCCGGTGCCCACATGTGCCAGAACACGAGAGTGTGCACAGTTCCTATTATCCTGGACACTGATCAGCCCAGCCAGTACAGCACCCGGTCACTCATCCAAGTATTGACCGAGCTCAACTTTGCTCAACTTCGGTGATCCGACGAGAACCGGTGTGCCCAACATGATACGCCGTACCACTATCCGAGTAGTAGTAGGGTTTAACGTCGTTTTCAACATTTTTTCAGTCATATCATGCCGGTGCCCAAATGTGCCAGAACACAAGAGTGTCCACAGTTCCTATTATCCTGGACACTGATCAGCCCAGCCAGTACAGCACCCGGTCACCCATCCAAGTATTGACCGAGCTCAACTTTGCTTAACTTCGGTGATCCGACGAGAACCGGTGTGCCCAACATGATACGCCGTACCACTATCTGAGTAGTAGTAGGGTTTAACGTCGTTTTCAACATTTTTTCAGTCATACATGTATCATGCCGGTGCCCACATGTGCCAGAACACAAGAGTGCCCACAGTTCCTATTATCCTGGACACTGATCAGCCCAGTCAGTACAGCACCTGGTCACCCATCCAAGTATTGACCGAGCTCAACGTAGCTTAACTTCGGTGATCTGACGAGAACCGGTGTGCCCAACGCGATACGCCGTACCACTATCCGACGACATAGCTGTGGAAGAAAAAAGAATCAGTTGAAATATTATGTATTAACAAGACCTGTCAATCCTTAACAACTGTGGTTCAAACCCACAGAAACTGACAATTTGAAACATTCTGCACCTGAATACAAAAGTCTTTGATCACTGTGAGTTGTATCAACATTCGTAAGCACAGTGGCGTCGGAGATGGGGGGGGGCCCCTACTTTTAGGGGGGGGGGGCGAGTATCTTTGGGCCCCACCCCACTTTTCGGCACTTCTAACTGACCCCACATAAAAATTACATTATTAGAGTGCAAGGATGTGTAGTGGCGTGTTAATTATAGGCCTGTTTTGTTTCTGTTAAACCAGGAAGTCAAATGAAGTCTGGCATATTCTTATTTATGGGAAACAAATGTGAAAATAGAACCATAATACACGGTGTTAAGATTTATTTCTGGGAAAATGCGTAAAACGCATCTCCGGCCACCTGAAACCCCGGAGCTTCCGGGGCCTAGGCATCCCCTCGCCTCTCAGGCAGTGAAGATCACTTATTTTAGCTTTGTGTAAATGAATCACTATCATATTGGTTCTAAAGTTCCATGATGTGAAGGTCATCGTTTTTATAATGTGTTTTCTTTATGTGCTAAATATAAGTAGAAAGTCAAATGTATTCAGGCATGAAGTATGATTTTTTCAATATTTATGCGAGCTTTAAATGCGAACCAAACGTGAAAATAGAACCATAAATCTGCATACATTGTGTTCGAATTTATTTCTGGGAAAACGCTTAGAACGAACGCATCTCCAGAGATTTGGGACTTCGGAGCTTCCGAGGCCTAGCGGCCCCTGGACCCTCGTCTGTTGGGCTGTGAGGATTTCCTTGTTTTATCTTTGTGTGAATGAATAGGGTTAGGGTTAGGGTTCCATTATAAGAACTAAAAGTCATCGTTTTGTATGTTTTAAATATAAATAGAAAGTCAAATGGATACAGGCATGAGGTGCGATGTTTTCAATATCGATGCATGCTTATAATGCTAAAAAATTATGAAAACCGCTCAGAACGCATCTCCGGCGATCTAGGACCCCGGAGCTTCCGCGGCGGCCCCTGGACCCTCACCTGTTGGGCTGTGGTAGTCGACCGGGCCCCCCACTTCCAATTGCCTAGGCGGCCCCTGGACCCTGACCTGTTGGGCTGTGATAGTCGACCGGCCCCCCCCCCCCACACTTTCAATTACGTTCCGATTCCACTGAAGCATGGCTATCGACATCTAGACTGACTTCATAAAACAACTCACAACACAGGCTGTTGACAGGTTTAATAGCTTGAATACCTCAGATGGGGTATACCTAAGTTGGGGTACAGTACCTCATTTGGGATAGTGCTATACCCCAATCGAGGTATACAGCTACATGTATATCAATTTTAGTTTGTGCAAATTTATGCAGTAATTCAGACATCTGTACGAACAACGGAGGGAATGGATCACTTCACCGCATATTTAGCTTTACAATCTTGATCGTTTTTCAACAAAGTATAACCATTATACAGATAAACTATATGTTTGAATAAATCATATTGAAATTTTCAGAATGATAAATATCTTTAATTAAATATTTAATCTCTCGAGCACTTAAATAATGACTGCATATAATGACATGCTTTTTTGTTGTGAACATGTGGAAATTTTAAGGATGTAGATGTAGTGACTAGTTTACAATTTAAATTCCAATGTCTGACATCACACACTCTGCTAGCATCGTAGTGTCAGAAATAATAGGCAGAGGGCTATTTCTAGTTTTGCGTATGCTAGTATTGTGTCAATTTTTAACAACAAAAAATCATTCAGTTAGCAATTTACTTCAGTTATATCCCGGTAATTTGCACGAGGACAGTAGATAGAAGAACGCCACAATATACAATCTGAATTTATATGTGAAATATCTCTAAACAGGTATATTCAGCACAATTTTCAATGTTAAAAAATTTAGATGATGAAATTAAAATGTGTAGTCAGTCTGTCTAACAATAACGATTTGCTAAAAATGACCAAGATAGTAAGACCAGATACAGGCGCGGAATATGCGCATTCTCAAACAAAGCCGTGTCTATCCGCGGGAGACCAAAGTAGGGAGTCTCGCGAGACGAGAATGGAATATGCGATCATGTCTCAATTTGGTTCTGTCTAATCAACGAACAGCACAATGTCCATCAACAGTTTGTGTTGTATACATATAATTCTTGAATTACTGAACGATCGATGACATAAATTATCTACGCCTTGAGGAAAATAAAAAAATAATAATCGTGTGAAGATGACTTCCTTGTTGTGCGTATACCAGTATGCCGGAACACTATACCCTTATTCGTTGAAATTTACAATGGTTGTGTTCACACTGTAATTTTTCACTTGGGTGGGTGGGTATAGTTGACAGATATCATCAGTGAATATCATTTTCGAAGCAACGTGAGGGAAATTTCATTGAAGAACGCCGATTGAATTTTTTTAGCTCTTATGAGTCGGTTTTATTGCGAGATATTCAATCCCTTTCAAAGTTCTCAGAAGCGCCAAAGTGCGTTAAATCGAGTCTAAAATGCCGAAAATGTTCAGGGCGGGACCCCCGGCCCCCCATCTAAGGGAGGGGGACACCCCCTCCCTGTCCCACCCCCGTCTGGCCCCCCCCCAATATTCAACCCGCTCCGCCGCGCCTGAGCTAGGCCTATGTGATCAACTGATCCATGCCCTCCAGGGTTTGAACATATGTCTTAATTACTAAATATGCGAAAACTAACATTGATATAGCCCTATACTGTACACCAATTACTAGGATATACCTCAAGTAAGGGACTGTGGCCCAACTTAGGTATAGTATCCCATGCAACCTAGCCTGGTCAACCCCAACTGTACTCATATACAGCGACAAAGAGGGCAGGCCCGAGCAAATCGGTCATGATTTAATTTGTGATGGTTCGCGCAGATCATACGGTCACTGTCAGTCTGTCCCAGACGTTTTCACCGATACTTCGGGCGAAAAATTGTTCCCCGAAATATCGCCGAAAATGTCTGGGATATATTATCTGGGTAGGCCTAGATCTTATAATTTTTGAATTTACTCTGCATGGCTGTTGTTGTTGGTGACACGAGTTCGCAGTCTGCAGTAGAAGTTCAAACAACCCGTGATTCATTCTTAACCTACGCCAGTGACTATACACGTAACAAATAGCATTGCGTATACGTTGAGTATTCTAACCTTCTGTGTTGTGCGTGTCGTGTGCAAATACATGTTGTAAATAGGGTAAACTTTCACATAGCAACAGGTTTTGCAAGAATACAAAATACTGCCTCGTGAAACAGCTCATCACGGTTGAGGGAGAGTGCGTTTACCTCCCCCCGCAATAACACAGTAACATTCTTTCCGTGATACACTGAATGAACGCAAAGGTACTCGATATCTGAACCATTCCATTTCCAGCCCTAAACTGCCCGCTTGTCTGTATGAGAAAAGATATATAATATAACTTTGTTCTTCTTAGCCCTTCGCCCACAAAATCAATAAAAAATCAATAAAATATTTTATTTCTCTGCACTGAAAGAATCACTGATTTGTTTTGCACGATATATTTTTATGGCAAGCCAGGCAACACTGCTTGTATTTGCGGCGGGGGTAAAATGTACCAGCCGCGCTCAGAGAGAATCAGTCTTGCGCATTTGTTGATTATTTCTACATTCAAATATATCTCCTGGTTAGAATTGGATTCAAAACCTTCGTATCGGCATTTGTTGTGTAATGATTTACCGCTGGGACGTCTTTCATCCCTCGTCAAAACCCCTCGATTGCTGCGCAATCTCGGGGTTTTGACTCGGGATGAAAGACGTCCCAGCGGTAAATTATTACACAACAAATACCTCTATGTCGGTTGTGAACCCTTAATTAAATACTGGTACCTACCTTATCACATAAATACAGCAAACGTGATCAGGTGATGTTCCCTTCCCCGTTCCGAAATCCGAAACACGTGTTCCACAAAAAGAGCGGCAAACGCCCCGGAAGTTGATTGCGTGGCGCCACCTTTCGGTGCGCTATGCGGGATAACTCTAAATATCTGCATTGTGGAACCGGCCCATTCAATCCCCATATCAAAACTCAATCAGCCCCCAGTTTGGGAACAATTTGAAATAACAAAGAAATAATGGATAATATGCATGATTTTAGATTACTTTTCTTCCTCTTGTTCCAATAAATCTTGTCACCCCTATGGTGAGAAATTTCACTTCCTGTGATTGAATTATTAAAATCATTTCTGTAATGAAAGTAGATGTACCAACTACAGCCCACACAATTCGGAAAATTCACCTCGGCAAAATAATATATTAAAATACTTCCTAAATTAACACCATGTTAAATATTTGAGGTGAACTGCTTATGCCACTGCCTTCACCTCGGCAATTGCTGAGGTGAAGTGTGTGGGCTGCAACTATATGGTTATAAAACATGAAATGTGATCAAGCTGCCCAATAAACATGATAAAATGAACAGGAAACATGGCTGGACATGGCTGGGATTTAAAATATCCAATACTGAGCATGAAAGTCTACTTCATCAGACCCTTAGCCCTTTTAGCTGCCTCACAGTTTTTGATTCCATGACCTTTCTGTTCAGAGAAATAGCAGGTAATCTGATTTGTCGCTGGGAATGAGCGGCGATGTGGCATGCGATAAGACTGCTGGTAGCTCCCTGGGCCCTGTGGCACTGGATACGGATATGGATTGAATGGGTAAACTGGAGGGGGCTGATGAGGGTAAGTATACATTGGTGGAGCCTGAGCTGGCGGTTGATAGGCCACGTTGACAGATGTAGGTGGAGAGGAGACAGATGCAGAGGCCGCAGATTTTTTCCCACGCTTCGATTTTAACCACCTTTGTTTGGCTTCAGAAACCTTACGTTCAGCATCAGAGCCAAGGATTGTGAGGACGAAACGACCCACATCTTGGTCATTCTCATCTTGTTTGACAGCTGAGAGGGCTGCATTATAAATTTCTCTGTCCTTATGTGCAGCTTGGATTGCCATGTCAACGAGATGAGTTAAAGCCTCAAGGAGCTGAGTGGGGCCCTGAAAAGACACACGCTTGGACAAAGCCCTCACCTGTCGCAGTACATCATCTACCTGGTCATGCTTCCTAGATTCCTCAGTTCTGGAGCTGGACTGTTTTACTTGCTCTTCCAACACCTTGATTCTCTTAGCAAGAGCTTCATCAGGCTCAACCAGGTCCACCCCAGGTCTCTTGGCTGGTGTAACTGCTGGTGTTGGTGCTTGTCGGGCCAACAGTTCATTTGCCTGGCTGATGACATGGTGGGCCACCCCAATAAGAGTTTGCTTGTCATCTAAAAATAACCCAACACAAATCCAATATCAGCTTAGAGCAACTAGACAAACATAGCGGGGCATTGTAGGGGGAAGGGGAGGAGAAAGGGAGGGGGGGGAGGGGAGGAGAAAGGGAGGGGGGTCATACAATGGACTCAGGCCAGGACAAGGGAAGTATGAGGAAACAACTCCCGTTTTAGTTATCCGGGAAAATGTTCGGTCAACAAAATTATAAATCACATGGCATGTTAAGTAGATTAGTCAATTGCCCTTTAGTTGAAAATTTGACAAAATATCCCCAATAGGCTGTATGCCTATCTATATCCAGACTTAGACTTTATCCCAAATGGGATACATGTCTCCGTTAATCCTCCACTCTGCCGCAAAATCTTACAAAATGGTAATCTAATCTTAATAGCACGGCTAATTCACAGTACCACAAAATGGTGAATGATCAGTCAAATTTATCTAATCATAATATATATGCCGTACCGTGGTGGATGAAATGCCAACTCGCGAAAACTGGACCTACACTGACCCTGTTACATATGTTAAGCCCAGTCCAAGAATCACCAATGGTAGTCGGTGAATACCATCAAATAACTCGGCGCGATTGATAAGGGGCCGAATCCGTCACTGAGACCAATCCGTCACACAGACCAATGCTGTTTATGCTGGGGATAGCAGGGGGTTGAAAAGCTGTGCTCGCCGGTGCGTAACGACTGACGGCCATCGCCTAAACAATATCAGAGTTCGCAAGGAAGCTCTGCCCAACTGCTAATAGGACCTTAGTGGCTCATGTTAATTAAAGTTTTAGTTGCACGAGCAGGACTCACGAAGCCGTTTTCTACAGAATGCAAGCTATTATGTAATAATTTTTTTTTTACTATCATATAATAAAAAAAATTACCTACAAAAAGGACACTGAACAACACAAATATGACAAACTACACTAATTTTATTTAATTCACAGGAAGGCAATTTTGTTCAATGCAACCTAATGTTATTTCAATGCTTTTTAAATGGAGCACTAAATCTTTTTATACGGCAAAATATTTACAACTACGAAATAATTAGGACATACATAAATAATTCTGGGATTCATACAAGTAATACGTTATTCCTGCGACCTTGATTGAGAAGATTAGTATCCTGATAGACTACAACATACGCCGCATATCAACTGATTCATTCTAACTCATTAGAGACATAATGAAAACAAGACGCTTCTCTAGTAAACAGAGAAAACGCTACAAGAAGCAGACATTAATTATGTCAATACATGTCAACGTAAATCTCACCTCTCGAGACTGGCAATAGCCAAGACATATATTAGAAATATCTCAAGTCGGATGTTAACAGATAATGATACCACCTACTTCGAAACTGGGGAGATATTTGGATTTCTTCCTGTTGCCTTTTATTAAAAAGCAACATACATATCTTGCGGATACTTCAAATTTCATTAATGAAATTGAAAGTATACCCATCCCGAGCAGTGCTATCCTTGTTACATATGATATCACATCGCTGTACACAAATCTGCATCTCAACCGATCGGTGTCTTTATAACCAGGACAAAGTTGGGGGCATTCAGTTATCTTGTATCCTGAAAAATAAAATTAGCATTTAATATTAAATTCACATTCTTCTAATTCACAGTATTCGAATACTCATTCACATTCTTAAATTCACATCCATTTTAGTGGATATTTAATTAAAAATTAGGAAAATGAAGAAAAATCTAGATGTAGAAATTTATTTTTTAATGAAAATCAGTGTCTAGACAGTTCCCAGATCTATCAATGGAGCTATTAAAACAATATCAATGAAAAGCTTGTAAAAACAGTACCACAAAAGCCAAAAGCCTGTCTGTATTACAGTTGTATTAATACAGATGTGGTATGGGCCGTTAAGTGTTTTTAAAGGATCAGAACAAAAACAACAATCCTTAACTGTTGATATCTAAACTATTATAATTTATATGAACCAGTTATATCTCAGATAATTTAATTCAACAATTTGGAAGACAAGTTTTTATATTTTTAATTACGCCTATATCAGTATATTCCTTAGATCTAAACCAGTAACTGAGTGCCATATTTTAGCATTTTTCCATGTTATATCTTTATAATAATAACAGCTAAAATTTATCAATTATTAATCAAAGTCTAATATCAAAGTAATTACGAAATTTTACAATGCTGAACATCATGGAGAGTCAGTTTTCGCTACATCCTGTTAGAATTTGTTTTAATATAAAATACTATAATTTTATAAAATATACTCTAGAGTGCAGTAGGATGAATGGAGGGATCGGGTCCTGGTTGTCCCCTGCTAAGACAATGGCTTGGGTAGCTAGGATAATCGCTGCTCCTCGTTGTGCCATAGAGCACTTAGTCGCGGCGATGCCTTGTTCACTGCCGCATTGGTCTGTGTGACGGATTGGTCTCAGTGACGGACTGGTCTGAGTGACGGCGGGAGCACTTCGGGTACTGTTGGCGCGATTGGGGGATCACACCTCCAAGGATGTCCACACTGAGTTCACATTACCATATAACATATATAATAAGTGCACGGAGTTGGTAAGAGCCAAATTTCAAAATTACCGAGAAGCCAGTTTCACATGGAAATCAGGGAGCGCATGCAAGAGGCTGACAACAAGGGAGATTAACGCCTACATCAATACTAACTGAGTTATGTCCCCTTGACTGTCTTGCAAATTAATACAAGGTTCAAGGTTCAGAATTTATTTGCACAACTATGCCGTTTAGGCCAAAGGCAAAAGAACACAGCATTTATAAGAGACATTCAAATACAAGCATATGCGAGAATCTACATGTATAAACGTGATAAGCTGCATCCCACCGGATATTTTGACCAATTGTACATCTATAATATGAAACATTGCTGCTCATGTATATGCTCATTTATATTGAGCGTCTTGTATGTTGTATGTGTATTGGTGTACATGTACCTGTATGATTCATTGTGAAGTCCTGTTTGTCAATATGTTTGTACATGTACGTGTTTTAGTCCCCTGAGGACATAATGCCCACGTTAATAAATAAATTTAAATTTATTTGTGTATTCACTAAATGATTCATAGGTATATTTTCAACGTGTTCAAAACCTGGCAGTGTGACTAACGTCACACATTCACGCACTGAATTTGAAATCTTGGGAATCCCCCCGCCCCAAGTTGAAATCCTACCTATATTAAGATGGGCACGGCCCAAATCAGAACCACCAATGATTTTCATGAAAAATCACCAGAATTTTTTATCAAATGTAGGTCAGCTCAGAACTTGCTGGTAACAGTCCCCTGAGCACCTACATGCAAAAAAATCAAGGTTTTAATGTCAACGGTTTTCCTTAATTTGCCGACGATAGGATTCGGATGGACTCCCTCGCTGACTGACTGACTACCGGACAATTTGCAGATGGTAGCCTACTCCGTAGGAATAACTTGGTCAGTATTACACATTAAATCTACAAATACTGAATTAATATCGCTGACTAGTAGGCTAGGAGCCCTGGAATTTTACCACCGAAAATAATCTGACACGTCTATCCCTATGAAATGTAAATTCCGATAAGAAATTATCAAACCTTTCGCCACCTTCACGATGGTTAGCAGATGATCCGAGCTTTCGCCCAGGACATTTTCCAGATTCTGGAGCAAAGCATCAACCGAATAGCCGTCCAGGGGTTCGTCCTTCTTAAATCGTGCCAAAACAGTTGGCTGCGGGTCATGAAGAATCTTCATAATCAAAGGCAACTTGTCTTTGCTTTTAAGGGAAGCCTTCCCTTTCAAAATCGTGGCCATATTCTAAGTGAACAACAGAAATCCTTACACAGCCGTCTACGAAAAAACCTGAATGCAGACGGCGTCCGTAAATGACGTTATGCCATGTTGACGAAAAGTGTGTCAAGTAGGAAATCTCGCACTTTCTCGTGTGATTTGAGTATAAATAGTAAAGAATGTTAGTAAATTCCTGCTGAATTTTGGAGGATACTAGTGGATACTTACTGTTTTTCCGTTTATATACTAGCAAAATCCATACTATGGGTGGGGGGGGGGGCGAAAAGTGTCCCTTATATATTTTCGCTAACCCTAAGGTTAGAGGACTGCAACTTACCCCACTACATCTTTTGGCCAAGCTCCACTAGAAAATGTCAAAAACAATCCAAGATGGCCGTGATGATGACATCACAGTGACGTAATTTTTATAAACGGCATTTTTGGATGAATTTCCGGTCAGAATTTTTTTTATTTATTTGTATTCTTCGCAAAAACTGCATTATAAATTAGTAAATAATTATCTGATATGGAATAAAACATGACCTCTGACGACGACACAGCTCATGAATCCCCAGTGTACTAGTTGTCCAGACAATAACTCGAGAATGATTGAATCGATCTACTTCAACTTTGAAAAGTGGCTTGACATCGGTGAGAGGATGGTTGAAATCAGATAATTGTAATCCAAGATGGCCACCATCAGCCATCTTGGATTTTCAGCAGTTGATTGTTGGGTAACCAATAACTTGAGAATTACTAAACCGATCGACATGCCTTTCATGCTTGAACATTCCGATCTCGAAAGGTCCCTATTGCTTGTTAGTTAACTGCATAATTGCTGTTTGCCATCTTGAATTTTAAAGAATTGCATATTGACCTGACAATAACTCAAGACTCATTCAACCGTTCACAGTGGTGGGAGGACAGTTTGCATTATGTGTTGGTGATGTTTGTAATCCAATATGGCTGCCATTAAAATCACATTGGATTTCAAACCATTGGATCTTGTCTGGACCATAAGATGAATTATTTATTCAGTGGACTTTCAAACGCGTGGTGTGGATTCGCATTGGTAAGAGGATATATATATGGCCACCATCAACCAACCAACTAGCATTTATAGCAGTATCTCGTTCGAACAGTTACTCTAGGAGTACTAAACCGATTGACTTTAAACTTGGAATCACTGGACAATAGTGAGAGGACGATTATGGTTGATTCTCTGTGACCTCTACATGTCACTGCTGTCAGCTGACACTGCAATCAAGTATGATAACCATGTGAGTGATGTTGGCCTTCAAATAATGATTTGGTCTTCAAATAAATTTGGGAGAAAGATAGCAGCAGCCATGGCAGCAGTACCAGTTGTCGTAATCTACTATAACTGTTACTCCTGGTGGGGAACGTGGACCTCTCTAGTATATTTTTTCTATTTTATACGATTGGCAGATAAAACAATCATAATCAATGTTCATTTATCGGGTGTCAATCCGGCAGCCATTTTGTAACCGACCTTTCAGATTTGTTGGGGCCTTTCAAACTTGAAGAGCTGAGATCTCAAAATTGTACACCAGTAAACCTACTTTATCTCCTAGTCATGTTAGAAAAGAACATGGAACAGGCTGTAAAATACATTTGTCCCTGGATAAAATGGACTCTGCAGTTTCTAGGATTTTTCGCCACAACAAAAATATTCAACAAAATATATTTCACTCTAAAATATTCTTAAATATACTAGTTATTTTGTGGCCTGTGCGCAAAATGGAAGCAACCTACTTGAGACAAATTTGTACCCATGCTATAACATCTTGTCTCGAGGAATAAAATGCATCCAGCAAACTGATACATATTTATGCCATACTGAACTGTCATGTTTTTGTTAAGAAGTACACCAGAAATAATCAAGTGATTTCAACAGACATGTACACTACAGCAAACGAGCAAGAAAAGATGAAGAAATCATTCTTGAAGTACCTAATATCAGTACTATATCAAACAATTTGGGCATTACGTTTCATAATTTACAATTTTAATATGCCCGCCAAAAGGCGGACGTATTATGTGATGGCAGTTTCCGTCCGTCTGTCCGGTTCTCGTGTCCGGTCAATATCTGGGACAGTTTTATCCACAGTTCCAATTTTTGGTGAGTGGATACCCTACAGTGGCATGATGTGTCGCTTACCAAAATGAAGGTCGAGGTCAGATGTCAAAGGTCACTGGCCTGAAAAACAGGAAATCACTGAACTGTTCGTGTCCAGTCTATGTCTGTGAAAGTTTTCTATCCACAGTTGCAATTTTTGTGAGTGGATACGCTAGGTGGAGTAGATATGTTGCGTACAAAAATTGAGATCGAGGTCAGAGGTCACTCTAAAATCTGGAAATCATTGATCATTGACAGTTTTCCATCTACAGTTATAATTATTGGTGAGTGGATGCCCTATGGGAAACGATGCATTGTATACTGAATGTATAGGTTGAGGTCTGAGATCAAAGGTCGGTGTGAACGAAAAATCAGGAAATCATTAAAAATTTCTAATATTTTGTGAATGGATTTAATAGGGGGTAATGAAGTTTCACATACCAAAAAGTAGGTCAAGGTCAAAGGTCACTGACCCCAATATCAGGAAATTTAATTAAAATAACATTTTTTTTGTGTCAATAGATACATTCAGGGGACACGGTGTGTCACCTACCAAATGTAGGTCAAGGTCACTGTGGCCCCAAAAATCATGAAATTGTTCAAAATCATAATTTTTTTATGGGGCGATTAGGCCAGTAAGGACTAATGGTTTAGTTATCTAGCCAGGAAGAATTTGAGAAATTTGATGCTGTTGCCAGGGTGACTGGTTGTTCATTTAACTGCTTTAGGCTTTGAGAGGAAGAGCAGAAGAAAAGAGTCCTGAAGTTATTCAGCTACTGCTAAAAGCTTGGTCAACTATTTTGTCTAGATTCTGTTTCACCTGGTAGATGTTAGTAGAGTTGAATATTTTCTGCTATTCTTATATATGTTCATGTCATTTTCACAGAGTTTTACTGCTTTAGAGCATGAATACAATATGGACACTATTCAGAGGTACACTTAGAGAGTTTTCCTGAAAGGATGTCATAAATCGCTGGTTGATAAAAACCTTATTTAGTACACTTAATATATACAGAAGAAAATACTGTAAGGCGTATCATATGTTTGCCATGATGGCGAGAAATTCTAATTTTCTAGGCTCTCATTCTTGCAGAATGTCTATTCCCAATATTTATCTTGGGCACTTGCACACAAATATCCCCTTCACCAGACCCTTTATATGGTGTTGCAGCAGACACTTGCATGATCTAGGCCAATGACTTGGTTCACTTGACTGGATAGGATCAGTTGATAGGGTCAAACTCCAAGTCATGTTCAAATGAATGACCTAACACTGCCTGATCTACATTTACCAGCCTGCTCAGAATAACTACACTTGTTAGAATATTTAACCTTCCAAACTGGGGATGTACTGACAGGAAGGATAAGCATTCCAGCATAGCTCCAGTCCATCTAACCATGAGGATGTTACATTGTATCTCAATATTCATTCTTTGTCATTTACTGCTGAAGTTTATGCTTTCTATAATCTGAAAAAAGTAAAATCTTTTACAAATATTGGTAACCTGCAGAGAAGACATTATTTGGTTTCATAATAAGTATTTGTCCAGTCAGTCACATCCTTGTTGAGAGAAATGTGTGATACTACAGATTCTGTGGCTCTTTGCTATGGAACTGAACATAAAGAGTTAGTAGAAATATTCCAACAGCATATTTAACATTTAAATAGCCCGTTTCAGTGCCTAAGGCTCTAGGTAATCCATTGAGCATTTAAGGGGAGCTGTTTTGTCATGTACCAAAAATAAGATCCTGGCTAAATTGTTGATTAAACTGCTTATGTGGACAATTTACCTCAGATTTATGTAATGCAAGCGATAACTTCGTGTGCATGGGCAACTGGAGGTACAACATGGGTAAGTGACCTAACAGCTCCTGAAAATCTACTTTTTTTTTCAGCCTTAAAGATGCCCACCCGAACAATGTGGTCGAAAGTTGAGATGGTTGCTATGCAAGCGTTAATAGAAACTAGTGTGCTTAAAAAAAAACCACCAAACAAAAAGGCAGTGGAGAGTTGCATGAAATCGGATGCCAAACTTGGCAAAAGAGGCTGGAAACAAGTGAAATTCCGTGTCTGGGCAGAGGCTCAGCAGTTGATGAGAAAAAGAAAGCGGATTCAAGAGAACTTACTCTCCTACTGATGGGGCTGACGGTTCACTATATCAGATAAATGTAAGTGAGGATGTTTCATTATTGGTGAAAATTATTTTCCGTGCTCCGACATTCTTGGATAATGTACCAGTGGATGAAATGTTTTTGCCCCAATATCTGCTGAAGAAACACTCTGGTGTTTATGTTGATTGTGTCATGTTTTAAACATAAGATGGCTGGATTGTAATTACGAAGAGCACTGATCTCCACCCCGCAAAGGGAGAGATTTGATCCGAATGAACAAGAAAAAATGGCTTTGAAGGCTTTAGCTAAACAGTAATAAAATGTTTCACAATGATTAAGAACAACAGTTAGCTAACTAACGCAAAGTGATACTTGCAATTTCAGAGGGAACATGGAGCTGGCCATAGTTGTTTCATAAGGCGATTAACCTGTCCAAGACCCAGGATGAGATGACGCATCTGTACTCCCTGTTACATGCGGCTCTCACTCCGGCCAAAGTCATGCAAGATTTAGGGTTGAAATTTCCCATCGGCATGACTGTTATAGTCTCTTGTATGTGTGTGACTTTGTGTAAAGGGTGTGTGGTGTGCAGCCTTCGCCATTCACCACATGAAATGAACAACAAGACGTTTACCTCCAGCTTTTCAGACGACTTCATATGAAATTACACAACCAATTTATGTTTTGATTTGTAAATCAACAACTGATTTTGTGTTCAGTCTGGTGGTCATCATTATTAATACGTTAAAAATGTTTCCTGCGGATTAGCAACAGTCAACATGGCCGATCAGTTGGAGATGCTACAACAGCAACAAAACTGTGCTTTGAAAATGTTTCCATTAGGATGTCTATGTACAATATATTTATCCTGTAAAAGGAAATTATGTTGGGGGGGATGTTTATTCTGCGGAAAAAGCTTTACCATGAAAAGCCCAAAAGATAGTGTCCAGTGAATAATAAGACATCTACAGTATTAGAAAAATATTAGGAATTATATGCAGAGAAGGAGATTTACTGTGATTTCAATTTTTTGTTACACAGTGGGATTCATTAATGTAGATTTATCCCAAATGTCTCAAAGGTTGCTGGCCTGCATCCAATTTAATCCAATGCAACTGACTCCTTGCAACAGTAAAGCTTCATAATTGATATGCCTGAGAAATGTCCGTGAAAGGGACAAGACAAGAGAGACTGCAGATTCTGTTCACTGTGATGCGAGTCGTGAATTTGAGCCAGTCAAGTACGTCAGGAATGTATGGAATGGTAGATAAGTAATGCTGTAAAATGTAGGACAAATAGTCCATTAAAGTCATTTCCTTATGTATCACAGGTTAGAGCTTGGTTTATGCTTGTTGCGATGAATTGTTGCGTCGGTCCATCTGTCCACCTGTTTGTGCCTTCAATGATCTGGGAACTGTTCTCCCCAAATATAGCAATGATATCTAATATGACATGAGAGATGCATAGTGTTCGTTATTCAGTTGATGTGATTAGCAGACAATGTTCAGTAAATAGTGTTTTCGTCCCCCGCCACGAATGTGGGAGGGGGACTTGGATATGCTACCCGTCCGTCCGTCCGTCCCATACATGTTGTGAACGCGATATCTCAAGACCAATTCAACTCATCAACCTCAAACTTGGGGGGTGACTTGATATCAGTGAGAAGATGGTTGGGATTGTTTTTCACCAAACTGCATTATCCAAGATGGCCGCCGTCGGCCATTTAAGATTCCAACCATCCCTAAAATGTTGTGAACGCGATATCTCGAAAACAATTCAACCGATTGACTTCAAACTTAATGAGGTGAGTTGACATCAGTGAGAAGATGGCTGGGATTGTTTTTCACCGAACTGCGTTATCCAAGATGGCCACCGTCAGCCATCTTAGATTCCAACCATCCCAAAAATGTTGTGAACGCGATATCTCGGGAACAATTCAACCGATTGACTTCAAACTTGGAGGGTGAGTTGACATCAGTGAGAAGATGGCTGGGATTGTTTTTCACTAAACTGCGTTATCCAAAATGGCCGCCGTCGGCCATCTTAGATTCCAACCATCCCAAAAATGTTGTGAACGCGATATCTCGAACGATTCAACCGATTGAGTTCAAACTTAGGGGGTGAGTTGACATCGGTGAGAAGATGGCTGGGATTGGTTTTCACCGAACTGCGTTATCCAAGATGGCCCACCGTCAGCCATCTTAGATTCCAACCATCCCAAATATGTTGTGAATGCGATATCTCGAGAACAGTTCTACCGATTGACTTCAAACTTGGGGGCTGACTTGACATCACTATGATGGCTGGGATTGTTTTTCACCAAACTGCATTTTTCAAGATGGCCGCCGTCAGCCATCTTATATTCCATCCATCCCCGAAATGTTGTGAACACGATATCTCGAGAACAATTCAACTGATCGACTTCAAATTTGGGGGGTGACTTCACATCAATAAGAAGATGACTGGTAATTGATTTTCATCAAACTGCGTTAAACCAAGATCGCTGCCGTCAGCCATCTTAGACTCCATTCATCTCCAAAATGTTATGAAGACGATATCTTGAGAACAATTCAACCAAATCTGGGGGGTGACTTCACATCAATTTGGGGCAAGACCACACTCCTAGCAATAATTGAGCATTACTCAGAATATATTTAGTGATTATATCCCGTGTGTGTGAGAAGCCAGTTACCAGACAAGCTTTTTGGCGGGGGACCTGCTAGCTACTCTGCTTGTTTTTTATTTCTGGAATTCAAAATCATCATATTTAGCAGAGAACCATGCAGAAATCATTCCAAATCCAGTGTGAATTAGAATAAAATGATTACAATCATGCATGTAAAGAATGGGTCTCTGTATTGGTTTTGTTTTTTGAACTATGTAAGATTTGCTTTTCAAAACTGTATTGCCTATTGCAGAATCTGGAGAGCAGATTACGTGCTGGTAATATCCATCAGAGATGAAAAAGGTGCATTAGAAAAGATCTTTGCACAAGGAGGTTATATGTAGAACTGTATTAGACAGGCTGTGTTCCATGCTGCTGTGTTCATGTGTGTCAGGAGTAAAAGGATACGTTTTATTATCTTTGCTGTAATATGGATGCCAAGTTGTTTTGCAAAGGAAATGATCCAAGATATATAGAAACAAAATAAAGATATTATCGAATATGGATCAGAAAGTGGTCAGTCTGTTTTCTTCAATGATATTGAGGGAATTAATTGTCAAAAGTGTCTGTCGACCGTAAGGATCCCTTGTCTACATCCTTGCCTGGTCATATCAAAGACCCCCCAAAAAATGTTGCTTCCTGTTTTGGTACAAGAGAGGGGTGTTTGTGGGCTCATGATGGATGTTTTAGAGCGTGGGATAGGTGTTTTGTGGGGGGGGGGGGGCACAAGTGTGTTTGTGCCCCCCAAATTTTGTACAGTTTGATGATAATAAGTTAAAACCAGATATTCATGCTATTCATAACTGGTCTGACGTTGCAACATGACAGAAATGGGTTAATCTTGAGTACTGGTCAAGCCAATTCGATATACCAGTGCACCAAATGATCTAAAATGTAAAGGTCAGCACTTCGGTTCCATGCATCATTTTCAAACCCATCTGTAAACATTCCCAATCATGTTGAAGAGATCACAGGGATATTCTTGATTGGGAGGGGCATTTTCCAGGAGGGCACTTTTTTAATTGTTACACTTGATTTCCTGCATTTTAGCGGCTAAACTGGAGTTTAACATCTTACACGTATGCCATGCAAAAAAAATCTATGTGCAAAAAGAAGGTGCATTCGCACAACAGGCATCATGTGTAAGTGACGAGCCTGGAAAAAGCATCTCCCCAGTCAAATCTATCGACCATAAGCATATTAGCGTCAGGTTTATTTGTCAAAAGAGGCACTATATTTAAATTAAATTAATTTTTTTTTTAACCAAACCAGTATTAAAATAGTTGAAATATTTGAGAAAAAAGATGTTTTATTTGTCGGAAATCGCTCAAAACGCTCCTGTGCCCATCTAAAACCCCGTAGCTTCCGGGGCCTAGACGGCCCCTGGACCCTCGCGTAAAGTGCTAGTATAGTGGCCCCCCCAGTCAGAACTATTTTCGACGCCACTGATGATGGATGTTTGGGAGCTCGTGCTCTGGCCGCATAACATTTGAAGTCAAGGTAAATCCTCTCATATGTGCACAGTCATTTGCAATTTTTCCAGTAATGTATATACAGAATAAGGTATTACCGCCTGCAGCTGGCACCACCTGCAACTACAGAATTTTACCATGTGTCTGTCGTTATTACTGTTCATTCCCCGACATCCTCGGAAGTGCAAAGGGGAAAATTAAGCACTGGAAAATTTAGCATTGCTCATAGGCACATATGCCAAATAAGAGATTACCACCTGCAGAAGGTGCCACCTGCCACCTGCCACCAGGGAACACATCTCTAACTTCCTTTCATAGCTACTGTCATTCAGAATGATCCTATCTATCACTGTGCCAAATTTCATGTTAGTTCTCAAAAGTGCACAAATATTGTGAATTTGAGTATAAAGTAATTACCGCCTGCAGATGGCACGACTTGCAACTACAGAATGTTACCAGGTTTCTATCGCTATTATGCTTCATTTTTCGACATCCTCTGAAGTGCAAAGATTAGCAATATTTATGACGATATATGCTAAGTAAGAGACTGCCACCAGTGAATGCCATGTGACAGATAATATATCAGGGAGGTGGGGGCTCAAATGTCATCATTTTTCAAACCTCGCTCCCATGAAACATTTTGACGCCACTCCATCACCTCAATCAAATTAATATCTCAAACAAAATGGCGGCGAGATGTCGATTCCAGAGACATCACAGCCTGGTACGTTGGGGGCATTTCCGTGAATAATTGTGTTGTTCCTCAGGTTAGAAGGCTTGAATTTTCTAATATGGTATCCTTGGGTTATAATAGAATTAGTTTGAGCACAATAAATGACCTAATACAATTGAAATGCACAAGTAAGGACAGAAAAGGTCCAAAACGTGACTTTTTCGGGACACCGGATGGTCGCCATTTTTAATTTACCCATGAACCTAAGATTTAAGATTATGCTAATTCGCCTCTTGCACATGTGTCGATCACATGACCTACTGGGTGAGATCCCGTCGTTTGGCCTCATTAGATTTGCATGGAGGACGCTAGTTTTTTGTTGACAGCGTCTGTTCCATATGGGTAAAAAATATACTACTGAAATAATATGTCAGAATCAAACTGCGAAACTCCGTTTAAAAAAAATTCCAATTGACTTCAATGTTATTTTTCGCGACCGTCAAATCTCCCGCATTGACGGTCGCGAAAAATAACATTGAAGTCAATGGGATTTTTTTTTTTTGCAGTCTGAGTCTGGCGGATATTATTTCAGTAGTGCCTTAGTTTTCAAGCAAGGCAACTTGTATATTTTTTACGCATATGGAACAGACGCTGTCAACAAAAAACTAGCGTGCTCCATGCAAATATAATGAGGCCAAACGACCGGATCTCGCCCAGTAGATCATGTGATCGACACATGTGCAAGAGGTGAATAGGCTCAAAATAACACCAAATAATACACATGTTTTATCTCTTAGCTTTAACACTCGTCCTCCCATTAAAGCTTGCCAAAACATTCAATCCAGTTCTCCCACAAAATAGTTGTCAGATACTTGTTCCGCACAAAATATTTCACTAAGATACCAGGTCCCCACAAAATATTTCTCTCGGATACTAGGTCCCCACAAAATATTTCTCTCAGATACTAGGTCCCCACAAAATATTTCTCTCATACTAGGTCCCCACAAAATATTTCTCTCAGATACTGGGTCCCCACAAAATATTTCTCTCAGATACTAGGTCCCCACAAAATATTTCTCTCATACTAGGTCCCCACAAAATATTTCTCTCAGATACGAAGACCGCAGAAAATATTTATCTCTGGTGCCGGTGTAAAAGCAACGGTGGTCCCCCAGATATATGAGCGTATGCTGTGCTGGTAACTGCCATGGATGGGATTGACAGATTGAACGATTCATGTGGAACACGGATACCCCAGACATTCTGATGGAGCCACCTTATAATT
>JAVTVY010057321.1:0-30947 GCA_036873755.1 Hanleya hanleyi | reverse complement strand
TTTTAGTCGACTGGGTATTGTTCTTAAATTAGTAAACAAATCCTTACCGTCTTTGTACAGTCCATTCGTACTTCATCTGGGAACATTCCACGTAAACGGCGACATCAAATATTCCCTCGTTTTAGGGTCTTTAATCCTCGACACCTAATGCCATCCCTGCCGAGCTATTTTCCTACGCTCGCCGTAAAAGGAACACTCGCGCGTATTTAAAGAACAGACGCGCGCAATTCCGTTGTGACATCTTGGCATGTCTGTATTATGGACTGCCACGCCCATAAACTGTGTTCTTCATTTAACACGAAGAAGACCAATCCCGACAATAGCGTCACGTGTCAGTTGCTGGAGGATGTCCGAGAACTCAGTAACGACGATCTCGTTGAGGATGAGGACTGGAGCTATTACAGAGTTCCCGAAGACGGACAGTAACTATGGTAACGTGGTTACCCGGATAAACTCGCTCGTTTCCCTGTACAATGATCCGAGCTGTGAGAATGCTGACTAGAGATATACCTGGGAATTACAACATAAATCCTTCTTGAACGACCAACGACCTCTCGCCATGAAACATGTCATTGAGACATAACCTGCAGCACGTATTTTCGGATTGGAAGTCTCATTTCATTAAATGCAACACATAATATTTGTACTTATAATTTCTGTCGTAATTTCACATTTTTGACGTTGAAAATAATCAGACGAAATCGCATTGTAGGAAAGTTCTACTATTCACTAAAAAAACTTGAGTGAAATTTCTCACTTCCGCATTTGAGTGAAAATAAGAGTGTAAATTCGTCCAGGTTTCCAAATTTCACTCAAGTCAAGTTAATTGCGCTGAAGTTGAGTGACTAAGTTCAACTTAAATGGAATCAACTTCACTCAAGTTGAGTAAGATATCAACTCAAACTTGAGTAGAATTTGATTGAAGTTTACTCAAACTCGAGTGAAGTTCGCTCAAACTTCAGTGGATTTTACTCAACTTGAGCGGGATGAATTCCCACTTTTTCTTCCATGAGCTTTTTAATCGACCCGATTTTCAATATTCAGCCGTCGTCCACAAAAGAATTTCCGTTTGAATAATCGAAAGTTCATTTTCGTATTAACCCAATGTATTATCATTCCAAATTAGCTTGCTAAGGGTATTTCACGTTTCACTTAACACTACCCTTAGCTTATCGCTATGATTCGGCATGTATTTCACACGGCGCCACCTATCAGCCGCAAAAGACGAATATCTGGATGGAGATAATCCTGTTCGAAAGTTGTTCCCAAAGCATCAAGTCACATGTCCGCCCCATTTAAACGAACCAATGAAATTATCTGTATTTAAATATTTTGACCTGTGCATCTCAGACGTCAGACATGTCAGTTTCACGAGGCGCAAGATTGGGGAATTCTACGCTAGACCAAAACGAAATTGTGCGGATTAGTTATTTTATTTCTCACTCTAATGGAGCATGCTCCTTTGTTTTTCTTAAGAAAAACCATATTACAAACGGCCTAACATATTTGAAAAAAAAAAAAAATCGGCGGCAGTTCACAAGAAAATGATACGATTTTGTGATGGGGGACTTCGAGGCCCAACAAGGGATCATTTCAATCGATCGCTTTCTGGAGGTGTGTCTTCGTTTCATGAATGTGATTGCGCCGATGTCGGATGTCACGGGACCAATCGGATTTGACCATTTGGGACACGCCCTAATATACTCAGATATCACCCGTTATCGCATGGCTAAGAGCAGAAGTTTCTACGTATGATCGTGCCATGCGTTCGGATGATGTATCATTATGATTTTTCGAAATCATAATCGGTTCCTTTCGCACGGAATGACTCGTTTCCGGTTTGAACAAAATTCTTGGCGTTTCGCATGATGTCTTTGTTGTCTGCTGCACAGATTTAATCCGGATCCATTGCACTCTGAAGGCTTCGCATTTTCAGTAACGAAATCGATGTATCGTACTCCTAAAATTTCAATTCCTGGAGTTGTCTAGATTTAAAATTCTAGAGAAGGGGTATATGGCATTTGTACCCCCGGGCTGAAACTTGTGAATCTACACGATTTTTAACTGGAGAATTCATCTCTCGAGGCGTATTAGGGTTTTAGCAATTGTGTTATAAATAAATTTCAGTGACCTGTGATTGGTTGTGAGTTCAAACTCGCCGTCATATAGATATACATATCAATTTTCACAGCCCCAGACTATACGCTTAAGAATACTTTCCTCACTGGCTGTATCGTCACTCGAAGTCTGTTGTTATCCTGCTCCTACAGATCACCAACCACCATTGATTTTTTGGACCTAAGAATATAATCAGGACTTGACTTCCGGTGAGATTTGATTGGTCTTTATACCTGACTCGGTGAGAAAAGGTTTGCGATATATTTTAAAATGTTTCTATAATATTCAACACTGGAAAAAAAAAATATAACATTTCAAAATTCAAATAGGGAAAAACTCGGGGCCAGTTTGATTGCCCACCTCGCATATTCGCTGTGATTTTGTGTCGGGCTGTATGACTTAATTTCTGGCAGTCGTAGCTCGAAAAAATGGTGCGATCTAAATAAAATTAAATCCTATCTGCTCCCCATTAGAATATGCCGCTTGAGGGATCTAACAGGCTTGCAGTAACTCACCTGTTAACCAATCCCGTGAAGGCTTCTTAGTGCTTTGAAGGGAACATTGATGACAAAGAATTTTTGGTTGGCTCAGCCGAATTAGCCGGCTCGCTGGCGGGGTGTCTTTTAATGTTGCCGCGGTCCCGACATTGTGGCACCATAATACGGGGTAGATATTGTGACAATCCGTTAAATTGTGGTGTTCCAAATCAATGTTCAGTGTTACAGTTTCAATGTTTTGTTATCACTTTGAAGAACGGATATAAATTATTATCTGCTAACTCTTAATCATCTTGTTGTTCTCTCAATATATATTCGGTCAGTCTCAAAAGATTCTACGCACTATGCAAACCAGTGCCAACTTCGTTTCTTATAAAGATAAATGTCAATCTGTCCTTGTAGCTACTTACAGTGATCGGTTAGGGGATTATTCTTGTTGTTCATCAAGTTATTGTTGAGTCATAACTTTCTCAGATGTTCGTTAAATCCAAGTTTATTCACAAATTTTGTCCAGCGATCTCGCCGATGATCGCCATGTTTGCAGAGAGATCGATAACGAGGTTTCACTCTCTGACCAGTTCTCATCTAATTTTAGAGTAACTTTTGCAATGTTTTGATAATTCTAAATGATTGAATTAGCTACTTGCATTGAATATTGTTCTTATTCACTAGCAATTGTAGATGATTAACTTGGAATTAGGTCAATTTATGATGAAAGCTCTTCTGAGGATTCGGGGATATTTTAGTACCCTGACAACGCCGACAGGTGTCTCTGACGTCATGAGACCGCGAAAGTATAAATACCAGAACGGAACAGAAGTCGTCACTTGGTGTGTACTAAGTCAAGCTGCATGGTCGCGTTCCATGAGAACAGCCAACTATTAACAAAACGGAATTACCAGGTAATTGGACATGCCCTGACATTAAATAAAAGGACTTATACTAGCTACATATATTAATGCTACCCCGAGACTCCGGGTGACTTTCACCCCGGGTTTGGAAATACGGGTATGGAAGTCCGGGTAAAGTCCGGGTAAAGCACGGGTGAAATCACGGGTGAAAAGCAGGGGTAAACATACCAGTCAGATGGTTAAAATATTATCGCTGTGGATTGGATAAAGTAATGGTCAGCTATAAATATCCTATCAGAAAACCTACAGATAGATTTACAGCCTGGATATCTGTGCCATGATAAATCAGTAGATTTACTTATTTGAGGAATTGATAAATGACCCCCAACTCTAAATCAAGGAATGAAAATGAGAGAGCTTATGGCCAGTGGCTGAAGTCAGGGTATAAAGGTCTTCAATAAGAATAACTTCTGCCCAGGAAATTAAAGAAACCAGTTTATGCTAAGGAAGCCCGAGTTTGTTATACACAGAACACCACGGGTCGCACCCGTAAATACAACCAGGGGTCCGTACAAGGGAATGTTCTTTGAAGATTATAACATGAGATTCTACTGAAGAATGGAGTATTAAATATACACCGCACCTTGTAGCTGTGTTTGACATCTACACAGATATACCTTTCAAGTCTACCTCAACACAGTTCACGGAGTTATTCACCCAAGCTACGTATAGTCAACGTTTTCGGTTATGCACAGAAATCACGTACAGGGGTACAGTTCGGTAGGTTAGCATTCAGGAATTATCTCCCTTGCTCCGTTGAGCGCATACAGCTGAATGGACAGGCTGGTTGTTCTACACCCGTCGCCCAGAGGAAACTAGTACAACATTCACACAACAGACCCTTACTCTCATGAGAGCTTGCTTTCTGCCGACTTAGATGATTTGATTAATTAATACCATTCATACCCCGAGTTCGGGATAAATCCTGAAGCGTTCATGAATACAACACTGTGAACTATATTGAATAAACACAATATTGTTTGAAGTTCCATATCACATTTTCCTTTTATTCATTCATTCAGAATATTACGTAAAAATGTGAAATTCCGGTTCGAAACCGGTGGTGTCAGAACTGATTTGACAATTGGCGATTGGTATAAAATATTAATCAGCCATTCTGACCGACCAGCTTGGTATTTCTACAACAACGTGGTCTTAGGAATTCCAGGTTGACCGTTACAATATATGGACTGGTCTTTGGTGTAAACATTGGAGTAGATGGACAGAGTGAACCTATCTCCCCTCCCCGACTTCATATGGATGAGTCCAGATCCGACCATGATGTCAATATAATAAAACTGACTAAAAGTAAGCCGTACCCACAATTCCTAGTACAAGCTTCAGACTCTACAACAAATGCCCAGGCGTAACCGGAACATAATAGAATGTTCGGTACACTCTAACCTCAGAAGGTGTAAAAAAGGTGTAAATCAAACGTTTACACCTTCTGGGTTCATGTTTACACCCTTAGGAGGTGTAAATAAGGTGTAGAAAAGGTGCAAATGTGTGAAGATTGCTTCCAACCCTGCTTTTACACCCGTAAAGGTGTAAATTTATTGGAAGGTGTTAAAAAGGTGTAAATACTTAATTTTCCATACACATTTGGAACTTAATTTCTATGTTGCAGAAATGTATTTCCTTGTCATGCTTTCGGTAAACCATCAACATTTTCAAGCACCCCAACTTTTTACACAAAACTAAATCAATGGATCTAACAATTTGATCAGTCTCTCCAACATTTGAGCAAAAATTCTAAAGGAAACATTACAAAAAAACGAGCTGCAGACCATAAGAGTCAATCCCCCCGTCAGTTTCACGAGGGAGTGAATATTGAACAGCCGCTCAAGTGTTTTCGCTCAAGGTTGGGCTCAACACTACAGAGTGGGAGGGGGGGACGTTCTGAGGTTTTGAATATCAACATTATAGTAAATGTTATGTATCATGCAGAGTCGACAAAAGCACGTTGTTTGTCGACCAATGTAAGAAGTTATCAGATCGATATCTACAGTGCTGATAACTGCTCAACTATCAGATAAAGTGATTTTGAACTTCATTCCAATGGGAGATTTGCACAATAAGCAGTGAATAAAACGGAAATTGTAAAATTATGGGCTTTGATTGATCCACTGAGACAGGAAGGTGTGAAAGAGACTTAACGGTTCGAAGTGATAATCATGACAGCTTGTTTGTGCATGTTATCCATTAACAATTGCGCGATTATCGTCACAAATTATTACTTGATAAAGCAATGGTTACCATTCTCTCCGACCCCTTTTGACACACCAAAATCATAATCCGCGGCCTGCCTTTGTCTCATATCCCTTTTGACGCTAACGCCAAGCTTTGGTTAAATTGTACATATCGGTGATGATTCTATTGCTCAATTAGTTTTTAGTTTATTCTGCCAATGCCTAACAATATATTCATCGCTTCTATTGTTCATTACTTTGTAAATAAGCATGGCTCCGCTTCTCATGCTGTTATTTATTTTAATATTTAGCACTGCAAAAGATCTTAAATTAACAACATGTGCCGTGAAGTTTAAATAAAATATTGAGTTGATGGGCCGCGAAATCCGTATGGGAAGCGGCTCTTAAACTACAATTTCAATCAATCATGCTGTCCACCATTTCCAATATATGCACACGCGATATTACTTCCAAACAAACATATATTAGGATAAATTACGTACAGCCGGGTTTTTTTCACGTCGCTCGTTCGGTGCTGTTCTGTCCATTAAAGTGGACTTTCTGCGAAATGGCGACTTGCCCGCTGTTGATCGGGGAGAACCGAAAGAAAATCGCTTTACCTTTTGCAACTCCCAACCTGTCGGACCTTGAAGATCATATTTCACAGAATGCTACCTTAGCTGATCTAATTGGCATTAACGACGTAACCTTCCAGGTAAATATGCCATTTTTTCATATTTGTACAATATAATTGCCCCTGTGAACCCAGGTCGGAGCAGGGAGATGCATGTAAATATGTATGTATTTAGAGGCTGAAAAAAATGTTACATCTTACAGACAATTTATAACGGAGAATATATTTTTATACTGTCGGAACAGATGATCGAAACATAGTTCAACTATGCTAAAAATGTGACTCGATTGAGTATTTTCTGTTGCTCTCGGTATTTCATTCAACTTTTGCCGACAGAACCGAACAAGCTCGAAACTTTGTCGAATCAACATACACGCGGGAAAATACGGTGCTATGATAACATACACTTTTGCGAAATTTGATTAATATAATCTGCTCAGAGATATTGTTTGACCCAATCAACTTAGTGACGCTCGAAAAAATAGAAATTCTATTTAAATCTCATCAATAGTAGGCCCCTATATGAGAGAAAAACGAGTCAGAACTGGTTAGCCTTGTGCCCTGATTATGGAGGTGCTTGTTACCCTATACCATAGTGTTCGGGAACCAGATTATAAATGATACTAGTCAATGCGCATGCTCACAAGGATCACGTGGGAGAAAATGGAGGGCGGTTTGATTTTCTTCGAAAAGGCTTGTTTCAAACTTTGCGAAATCGTGTCGATTTAGCCCACTATAGTCACACATATTTGTAAGTATTATCTTCATTAGATAGGAGTGCAACTACCTCGAACACGTCACTGTTGAAAATGTGCTCCAAAATGTTCAGCTCGCATAAAACTGGGAGTTCATTCAATGAATGCAAATCCAAAATGGCGGCATAAATTTGTTCAGTGATAGCTTTGCTCAGTTCAATGCAGTACTTATAGTGAATTTTAGTACGCAGTGGAATAGGAATAGTTAAAAACGCCCAGCCACTTGGAACGTTTGGGATATTTTGAGGTACTATTTACCCTTACTATTTACCCATATAATTTTACTAATATGAAACCAGAATTATATGATGTTTAAAAAGAGCCGGGCTGGACTGGATGGTCGGTTCTTGTAGGTTCTCTTCAACCCCTACGACTTAGTTTCGTGGGTATATGACGGCTTATTTTCGTGGCTATATGAGACAGATTGACTGATAAATTGTTTGCCACTTAGTTAAATGTGATTTATTTATTTTCCAGTTGTATGATGCTGATTTTGAAGAGTTCATGGACATCGAGCACCACGAGGAGATACCGAAAAAGTTCGAAATCCAGATATTACAGCATACGACAACAGATTGAGCATTTCACAATGTCCCAGAGCGTACTGATAAGAAGGTATCAACGATTCGTGTTCTCCTGTTTGGGGGTGAATCACTGTTATTCACAGACCATGAAAATATAATAATTAATTATGGCAGAACTAATGAAATAACCTAGTATTGTGAAATCTGACCGGAACCTTTGCTAATTTTAATAAGTCTTATAATTATTATTCACTTCTGGTTTTGTAGCTACACTGTGATCAATCGTTCCAGTTCAATGAATATGTGGATACATGTATATTTGATTCACCCTGTTTCTATGCAGACTACGCAGGATATAGCCAGTTACTTATGTGCGTCTTTAAATCGCAGTTGAAAAATTTATATTTTTCCCCATTTCAGGAGAGCACAGGCACTGGTCCAAGTGACACCGTGGAAATGCATTTTCAACATGAACTATCAACTATGTAAGTCAACTTTCTTACAGTCTGATTACCGTAGTTTTGTTTCTTTTCCAAAGAATGTAAATTTTGATTCAGTTACATGAGCTGGGTTCGACGGGTGTCACTAAATAAGAGACCGATACAGACCGATAATTATAAAGGACAGACCTATACTAGATTACGGCCTCTAGAAGACATAATTGGTAGTTTGTGGTATTTTCTTGTGAAAACAGCTGTTGAAAGCGTAAAACGGTGTGGCAATCAGCTTCCCGCTAGGCCCTACGGGAAGCGGCACACGGCCGATTCGCCCACCTGTGTCGTCTAGCACCTTCCACGCACTCCCAGCGGACCGGTTCGGCAGGTGTGTTTATGCAAGAGCAGTAGTTACTGCGACAGATTCCACGAATTGGAACAAAGAGCTCGCTTTTCATGAGCAGCAGTGATACCATTATTAATATTAATATAATTAATATTATTATAATTAATATTATTAATATATTAGTATTATTATTAATATGACCCAATATTGCATGAAATTTATCAGACACGAAATGACAAATTACGGTACATGAAGTGACAGAAGGCAATAAAAATCTATATTTATGGGCGGAGAATGGCATATTTCTATTTCACAGTTCGGGCAGTAACAGTAAGAAAAAAAGAAAGTAAAAAACCTGAACAAAAGATCCATCCGTTTCATTCCCACCTACCACCCAGAGATGAAATATATGAGGAAAATCCTGTTGAAATATTGACATTTTATCAAATCATGTGAATCACACACAACGAAAGTCTGGGGAAACCCAGTAATTGCATACAGAAGGAGGAAGAATTTGAAAGAAATGTTAAAGAAATCAAAACAATGAACATTGTGAATATATTCTCTAATGGACGACGGCTGGATTATGAATGACGGACTAGACGCTTGTAATTGATACGTTATTTTACTGAAATAACTCGAATAAACCCGAAACACTTGTTTCATTCAACTTTATTTGTGTTGAATATGCTCCTATAATATCAAGTATGTGTAATATATATCAGGAGAATTTGAAGCTGCAGGTCGGGGCGCTGGGCGAGTCTGGCGGGCGAATTGATCGTGCGATTCGGCCGTGCGACGCGCTTCCTATCGTAACGGGCGCAGCTAAATGCGATACCGTTTTGCGCTATAAACGATCGTTTTTTATGAGAAAATCTCACAAAGTACCAATTATGTATTCTCAAAGTCGTAATCAATTATGCTTAGGTATCGGTCTGTATGTTTTTAGTACCGGTCTGTATCGGAAGGCAATGAGGGTGCCCGGGTTCGACTACTGTGTTGGGATTGACATTTTAAAACATATATTTACAATTTGTTTCTGTGTGTATTCCCAGTTAACAAAAATGGAACTTTAATGCATCAAGTGATGAGTAACATTTACATTGTGGGATTAGTTTATCAGCTGTGGTTCTTACTGATTGTAGGATCGGGCCTAGCAGCAGAACACCTGCTCTGGAGGTATGGTAGCACTCCATTTCCAGCTAACACCCTGCTACGGTACTCTCGGTCGAGCCATTGGACTTTGCTCTGCCAGCCTTTGATACAGACGCTACCTGGACACTCGAAAAGCAAAGCAAACAGACCCTTCCACAGCTCAAAGGCGGGGAATTATTGATGGTGATTTTTGTTACCTGTTTTACCCTACTCTCTCTGAGAGTTTTTGAGGCTGAGGCACCCCAGAAGGTTATGTACAAAAGTATTCCATGAGAGTTGGTGAAAGTTGGAGGCATAAATGATATGAACATAACGTGCTCAATTTAGGTTGGGTTGGGATGCTTGTAGTTTTAATCGTTTGAACTCTGTGCTTCCAGGGATTGAGAGTGAACTATGATATCAGGGAGGGTTAACATGAAATGACCAATGTAAATGTGCGTTTTGTGATTTCCCTAATAAAATATATCATACATATATTTTGTGTTAATGTTCTTATTGTGTACCTCAACCAAGAGCCATTACTGGATGGTACGAACACCACTAATTCTCACTAAAAGGTGCAAATTAACACCTTTTGAAGGTGTAATTCTCACGAAATGGGTGTGTTTTAACACCCCTGGAAGATGGAATCGTCTCCAGAAGGTGTATTTTAGCACCTCTAGACGGTTTAGTTTTCGTCAAAAGGTGTAAATAAACACCCAAGAGGGTGTAATCGCGGTCAAAAGGTGTACATTAACACCAATAAAAGGTGTAATTCTTACTAATAAGGTGTATTTTAGCACCCCTAGATGATTCAAATTTGCCCAAAAGGTGTGAATTAACACCCAAAGAAGGTGTAATTCTGTTGAGAAGGTGTAAATTAACACCACTGAAAGGTTTAGTTGTGGTCAAAAGATGTAAATAAACACCCATGGGATGCTGGGTTCCCAACAAAAATATGCTCATAAATTTGTCTGGGAGGTGCAAATTTTATTCAGAAGGTGTGAATGAACACCCATGGAAGGTGCAATGTGAGCAAAAAAAGGTGTAACTTAACACCTTTTCGAGAAGGTGTAAATTTACACCTTTTGGAGAGGGTGTTAATTCACACCCAAAAGGGTGTTAGCCCTGGGACAAGCCATTTACACCCCGTAGAGGTGTAATTTACACCTTCTGGGGTAAGAGTGTATACATAATATAGGGAGATAAACAGTACGTTTAGTTAGTTTTGTTTCGTTTTGGATTATCCAAATAAACAATTGTTGTTTCGTGTATTTTTTGGCTCTACTCTAGTATATACCAGCGTAGTACACTCATCAGGAGACTCACGTTGTGTTGATTTATTTGTATAAATCAGTCGAAAGAGCTAGGTGTGCGCTAGACTTTCGATTTTCCAAGGATTTCTCCCAAGTTTCGCCCACGTTTGTATATTATACGTGGGGGAGTAGGACTTATTTGATATAAGGCCTTTTTCTGAGCAGAGTGCCAGTATTTCCTGATTATTTTATTTAAAAATCTCAGGTGTGGGTGATACGTTGTTATGAAACGTAATGGCCTCTGGGGTCCGGTTCTGCAATATGGAGATATCTTATTCTCATATAACATGACCGTTTCCTATGAGAGAAAGCCATTGTAGAAAAATCGTCTACCATGAGCTGACGTCATGCCGTTACGTCACGCACTATTTTATCGTCTGCTTGTCACAATGTTACTGTTTAGTGTCAGTCAACTAGCCCTGAGTGAACTTTCACGCTACAGTATATGCCGAATGTTTCAACAATGTTTCGACAATTTCGGTGTCATTAAAGTAGTGTATTACTTATAAAAATCTTGTTCTCTTTTCTTCAGCGCTTGTAGCCTGGGTGTGATTCGGCCCATTCATGGACCAAAGTGCCCAATAATAGTACTGCGCTCTTGACCTGGTTTTGCGCTTACAACATCGTCGGTCGAAAATGGGACGTCGGCCTTTATTTTAGCTTCTCTGATATGTTATATGAGAAAAAAGCTCTCACACTCGTTCATTTCTAGACGACTTTTCCCACACTCGTTTGAGAAAAATGCTCCATGGCTTTCCTTCTCGTGCGGGGCACGACCTCTCAAATAGTCTGAAACACAGCCGTCCAAAGTGCAGCGTTCCGTCGGGTGAAATCAACTTTTTCCGTATTCGTGTCGATTTCTGAGGCTGAGTAGCCTCTAGCCAGCAGTTTCTGTTTGAAGAAACCCGCCCTTTCAATAAAGTCTGAGTTATTATTGCAGTTACGCATATATCTCGTGGTTTCTCCTGATATAAAGGATTTGAAACAGCCGGGTTATGGGCTGATTTTCTATGAAGATATTGGTATGTTTCCGTAGGTTTTGAGTGAGTGAGTGAGTGAGTAGGATTTAACGTCGTTTTCAACATTGTTTCAGTCATATCACGACGGTGCCTACATGTGCCAGAACACGAGAGTGTCCACAGTTCCTATTATTCTGGACACTGATCAGCCCAGTCAGTACAGCACCCGGTCACCCATCAAAGTATTGACCGAGCTCAACGCTGCTTAACTTCGGTGATCTGAGTATAACAGCAGGTCCTTCTCCAGAGAGAGTAGGATTTCATCGAATCCTAAGTTAGTGTAAAGTGAGGTAATATCATACGTCACTATTATGAAAGGTTCTTTCAAAGATAGCTTTTCAATCTCGTTTATAAAATGAGACGTGTCCCGAAGGAATGTGGACTGTTTCCTTACAATCGGTAATAGGAAATAGTCTATTGTCCGGGTTTCTCTGTCGCACAGCCACATTGGGCTATAATCGGGCGGCCTGGTATATCCAGGTCCGGGGGTAACACCGGGTTTATACAATCCAGTGTGCTCAGAAGTTTTTCCCGTTTATGTATTTTTGGGAGAAAATATAGTGTTGGAATTTTCCTATTAATGTCTAATAGGTATCTGAAACAACTAGGGCTGAGCGCTCCACTGATATTCAGTCTGTGTACGATATTACGTACCAGTTCCACACGTGCATCGATATCGATATTATGGATTTCGACATAGTGTATGCCGTCGTATAGTTGTCTATACGCCTCACTAATGTAGTTCTCTTTATCGAGAAGTACGGTCGTATTATTTTTATCGGCCCGTGACACCACAATATTATCGTGCCATTTTAATTTATCTAGAGCTTGTCTCTCCTCAAGTGAGAGATTAGTCATAGGTCTTCAACTCTTCTGTAACTTTGACAGCGTGAGTTTGGTAGCGAACAGATAGTCTTCTGTATCACTATCCGCTAGAGGTGGAATGAATTCCGATTTCATCCTAAACGGGTGGTGTTTAGGTAGTGTGTTATCCTCATCGAGGAATAGTACGTTTAGCCTAGCGCTTCTCTCAAGCGAGCTAAAATCCTTTACCAGTGTATTACTGGTTATGGCTGGCGAGGGGACAAAATTTAGTCCCTTTGATAGTAATAATATATCACCATCGGTGAGCTTGACATTAGATAAATTTCTAATGTACTGTTTCGCATTATTAATGCTTCGGCTTCTTAAGATTGATTCTTTGTCTGCCAAGTGTTTATTAAAACGTTTTGAGCAGCGTTTGGCTTTCGCCCTGGACGAAAATCTGCGGTTCGGCATTTTAACTCGATACAGTTTTCTGGTTACCGGTCAACTTCGGACCCGTGTAGCCTCCAGTCTGAGTACTGTACACCCAGTACCGATCTTAAGTAGCAGGCCTCAAAGTATAACATAGGCTCATCATGGGGGAGCTCCCCAGGTCGTTGATCAATTTCACTGGTCAAACAGTCGCAAGCGGCCGTCAGTACAGTGGACCCATTCTTCTGTAGGATCCGCCCACTGTCTACTTGACATTAATTGACAGCAGGGTATAACACTGGGAATACATTCCTCCGTACTATATCGTTTTTTGTGGAAGTACACAGAATATAATATATTATTTTGTTATAATAATATATTTTAATATTCAGGAGACCTGTACGGTCTAAGAGAGACACAGCCATATATTATATATAGGTTTCTCATTCTTGTAGTATAACGAGGGTTATCGATACTGATTTCATCAGCATACAGAATAGCCTCTCAGTGCGAGTGTCAGCGGTCTGTTCTTAGACAGTATTAATTGCCCATCCGATACGGGGATCGAGCTGTTTTCCTGTTCAATGTGCCAAAAACGGGTTCACTTCAACTGTACGAACCTTCCACTGTACCAGGTTTATCTTTTGTGGAAAACTAACAGAAAATTCACATGCAAAACATGTGCTTTGAGTACCTACCCAGAAATTCAGTCTGGGGGTGGCCTCCAATATTGGAATACATGCTCTTCATCCACAGGAGATGCTGAACCAACAACCCTTCCTCAACCAAAGGGGACCTCTATTACACGAGACACTGCTTCCCAGTGTGGAGGCACACTGGACAAATCCGACCAAATTCTGTCTGCGTTAGAGCATATGGAGTCTCAGGTCTTGTCCGTTTTGAAGTCTACTATCAGTGATAGCCATATATCTAAATATGAGCAGCTGTCACAGGACATGGACAAACTGCTGAAGGAGAAACAGATATCTATGGTTGGCCATCCCTGCCAGAATTCGTCATTTAGAGGCTGCCTCTAAATAATATATACCATGGTATAAAATGCCAAGCCTGCCATAATTCGTATTTAGAGGCTGCCTCTAATTATTTTGTACCATGGTATAAAATGCCGAGCCTGCCATAATTCCTATTTAGAGGATGCCTCTAAATCGCCAAGCCTGCCACAATTCGTATTTAGAGGCTGCCTGTAAATAATATATACCATGGTATAAAATGCCGAGCCTGCCATAATTCGTATTTAGAGGCTGCCTCTAATTATTTTGTACCATGGTATAAAATCGCCAAGCCTGCCATAATTCCTATTTAGAGGATGCCTCTAATTCATTTTAGCCGTAAGTCATAAACAACTCGATGTCATATCAAGAATATTAAATTTGACCAATGAGTAAACTTGTAACAAGCGTAGAGATATGGCACCAAATTTGTGAAAGCGCATATCATTGGTGGAAGTAATAAGAAGGCGAAAATTTACGACTTACGGCTAAAATGAATTAGAGGCACCCTCTAAATAGGAATTATGGCAGGCTTGGCGATTTTATACCATGCCGGTACAAAATAATTAGAGGCAGCCTCTAAATACGAAATGTGGCAGGCTTGGCGATTTACAGGCATCCTCTAAATAGGGATTATGGCAGGCTCGGCATTTTATACCATGGTACCAAATAATTAGAGGCAGCCTCTAAATACGAATTATGGCAGGCTTGGCATTTTATACCATGGTATATATTATTTAGAGGCAGCCTCTAAATGACGAACTCTGGCAGGGATGGCCAACCATACTAGATATCCTCGCAAGTCACCGCTAGGATGGAACGTCAGCTCAAAACACAGGAAAGTATGGCAAGCCAAAGTGCTTTTTATTCCGAATTTCCGATATCGGGAATTCAATTCCCGATATCGGAAATTCTAATTTCCGATATCGGAAATTGCAATTCCCGATATCGGAAATAGAATTTCCGATATCGGGAATTAGAATTTCCGATATCGGAAATTCAGTGACAATTTTCGATATCGGAAATAGAATTTCCCATATCGGGAATTCAATTTCCGATATCGGGAATTCAATTTCCGATATCGGGAATTCAATTTCCGATATCGGGAATTCAATTTCCGTTATCGGAAATAGAATTTCCCATATCGGAAATTGTCACCGAATTCCCGATATCGGAAATGAAAGCGTGAAAGCTTTACAAAACCTAGGGGTGCATTCCACACCTAAATCCTGAAACCTAAATGATGTGCGGCTAAAAACAGGCATGGGTTCGGATCTTCGACCATAAATAGATGTAAAATCTTTAACAAAAACCTTGTAAACGTATATATCTTCTAAATGGGCACACTCGTGCCATTATTTCAGGGGACTTGTGAGCTATTGAAATTGAAAAGGAAAGACGTGCAACCCTCCTTAGCCCTTCTTCAACTTTTCTGAAAAACATGAAATGATTTTCTTTTTATGTATGTTAAAGTGTTTCTCGTCCAATGGACAATTTAATATGGCGAAAAAAATAGGGGGTCGACTTACTCGTTTTTTGTAAAATTTTATCGCCATAGAGGAATCATGATTTTCGCTTCCAGAAAAAGTGCGGATTTTGGTCCTCCAGTATTCAATTCCGGACACGATTAACTCTGTAGTGGCGAGTGTGTGCGATCAACAAGCAATTGTTATATCCTCGTTTGGAGAAATGGTTAAGTCCAGCAACGTGATACTATAGATATCAGTTAGTAGAAAGGTAAGAAGAATTACCTTGCTGTCAAAATCGGGCGATCTTCCTTATTATAAAATTAGGGAGGGACCACTTTGTACGAAACCGTGGCAAGTGTGGAGTGCACCCTAGAGTTGCAATTCCCGATATCGGAAATTCAATGACAATTTCCGATATCGGGAATTGCATTTCCGATATCGGAAATTGAATTTCCGATATCGGGAATTGAAAGAAGTCGGGAAGTCAGAAAGAGAATCCAACATTTGTATTGGAAAATCAGAGAGACAAAAGAGATATTATACATAGTATAATCACTCAGGCCACAAATATGGCTGACAGGTTTAGCGATTCACACGTTAATGTGAGAACACTATAACAGTAAACACGCACCGCGTGTAAACCATATGCGTTGGTCTGAAGCTGTTGTAGTAACAGGAAATAGTAGGGATCGAGACAATATAATAAAACTGACTAAAAGTAAGCCGTACCCACAATTCCTGGTACAAACTGAGTTAGGTGCAGGATTGGCTTTTTTTAAAAATACCTTTCAAATTTCCTATGCTTTAACATGGTGCTAAATAGCATACTTGGCAATATTGTGCAGATAGTTTTGCTAAACTCCGTAGTAGGCAGAAAAGTGAGTTACTTTAATAGCACCTATATTCAATATTTAGCACTTTTATAATCTAGTCTAATTAGAATATATTCGCAATAAAATATCTGTAACACCGTGTCGGAGTAAGGACAACATATTCAATATTTAGCACCTTTATAATATTATCTAATTAGAATAGATTCGCACATAAATATGTAGCTGTCGTCTCCGAACAGACAATATATTGAATATTTAGCACTTTGATAATATAATCTAATTAGAAGAGATTCGCAGTTAAATATCCAGCTGGCGTCCGAGAAAGACAATATATTCAATATTTAGCACCTTTATAATATCATCTAATTAGAAAAGATTCGCACTTACATATATAGCTGGCGTCTGGGAAAAGACAATATATTCAATATTTAGCACTTTTATAATATATACTAAATAGAAGAGATTCGCAGTTAAATATCCACAAGACCCTTTTCGGAGAAAAGACAATATATTCAATATTTAGCACTTATATAATCTACTCTAATTAGAAGAGATTCGCATTAAAATATCTGTAACACCGTGTCAGAGAAAGGACAATATATTCAATATTTAGCACCTTTATAATATCATCTAATTAGAATATATTCGCATTTAAATGTAGGTGACGTTTGAGAACAGACAATATATTGAATATTTAGCACTTTGATAATATCATCTAATCAGAAGAGGTTCGCAGTTAAATATCTATCTGGCGTCTGGGAAAAGACAATATATTCAATATTTAGCACCTTTATAATATCATATAATTAGAAAAGATTCGCACTCAAATATGTAGCTGGCGTCTTGGAAAAGACAATATATTCAATATTTAGCACTTTTATAATCTATACTAAATAGAAGAGACTCGCAGTTAAATATCCACAAGACCCTTTTCGGAGAAAAAACAATATATTCAATATTTAGCACTTTTATAATATAATCTAATTAGAAGAGATTCGCATTAAAATATATGTACCACCGTGTCGGAGAAAGGACAATATATTCAATATTTAGCACCTTTATAATATCGTCTAATTAGAATATATTCGCATTTAAATATGTAGGTGACGTTTGAGAACAGACAATATATTGAATATTTAGCACTTTGATAATATCATCTAATTAGAAGAGATTCGCAGTTAAATATGTAGCTGGCGTCCGAGAGAGACAATATATTAAATATTTAGCACCTTTATAATATCATCTAATTAGAAAAGATTCGCACTTAAATATGTCGCTGGCGTCTGGGAAAAGACAATATATTCAATATTTAGCACTTTTATAATCTATGGTAAATAGAAGAGATTCGCAGTTAAATATCCACAAGAGTCTTTTCGGAGAGAAGACAATATATTCAATATTTAGCACCTTTATAATATCCTCTAATTAGAATATAATTTGATTGTTGCAATCAAGGACCAAAGGAAGATGTTGTTTTTGGCGTTTTGTTTCTTTCGAAATTACATTGAAAGGGACCGATTGTCTCCGAAACACCTTCGGTCATCGTTGAATGATTGGTTTGTTGTGCCAGCAAGTCTGAATGCATGTCAGCTGTCTGCATCAGTGAGGTTGCCTTTATATTGCCCGTTCTGTGGGCATCAATCAAGCTTTACCTGGGACTGTCTTAAACAGCCTATATACCAGCACATGCGCGTTGTTTAACCAGGAAGAACGATAGAATAATCTGTTATTGTCTGAGTGGAGTTGCACAGACCACAAATGAAAATGTACTTGCGACTGTCTTAAAAATCCTTATATACCAGCGCATGCGCGTTGTTTAACCAGGAAGAACGATAGAATAATCCCTGTTATTGTCAGAGGAGTTGCACAAATCAGCAAAGAATGTGTACTTGGGACTGCCTTAAACCTCCTTATTCACCAGCCCATGTAAGTTTGAAAATATGTAGCATTTGTGCTAATTATACAATATATTTTCTTTAAGGAGAGGCAGTCGGACATTTTGGAGCTGCGATTTAGAAGAAATATTCAATATTTATCATGGCTGCAATTTAAAAGAAATATTCAATATTTAACATTTGTGCTAATTATTCAATATATTTTCTTTAGAGAGAGGCAGTCCGACAATTTGCGTTTGCGAGTTATCATAAATTATGAATATTTCTTCTGGCTGTAATTTAGAAAAAAATATTCAATATTTAGCATTTGTGCTAATTATACAATATATTTCCTTTGGGAACAGGCAAGACAAAGTGCTAACTATAGCAGTAATCCTAGAAATTATCTTCAAAGTGGCACACCCCTTTCTAAATATCACTGATTTTAGAAATTATTTGCGAAGTAGCAGATCTGCTAAATAGCATGCGAGACAATAATAACCATTCCTGCACCTTAATGTACAAACTTCAGACTCTACAACCAACAAATGCCCAGGCGTAATCAGAACATAATAGAATGTTCGGTATGCCATAATATAAGGAGATAAACAGTACGTTTATTTATTTTTGTTTTGTTTTGGGTTATCCAAACACTTGTTGTTTCGTGTATTTTTTGGCTCTATTTTAGTATATGCCAGCGTATTACACTCATCAGGAGACTCACGCAATGTTGATTTATTTGTATAAATCAGTCAAAAAAAGGCTAGGTGTGCGCTAGACTTTCGATTTTCCAAGGATTTCTCCCAAGTTTCGTCCACGTTTGTATATTATACGTGGGGGAATATGACTTATTTGACATAAGGCCTTTTTCTGAGCAGAGTGCCAGTATTTCCTGATTATTTTATTTAGAAATCTCAGGTGTGGGTGATACGTTGTTATGAAACGTAATGGCCTCTGGGGTCCGGTTCTGCAGTCTGGAGATATCTTATAGTCTCCAGTGCAGTGTTCCGTCGGGTGAAATCAACTTTTTCCGTATTCGTGTCGATTTCTGAGGCTGAATAGCCTCTAGCTAGCAGTTTCTGTTTGAAGAAACCAACCCTTTCAATAAAGTCTGAGTTATTATTGCAGTTACGCATATATATCTCGTGGTTTCTCCTGATATAAAGGATTTGAAACAAGCCGGGTTATGGGCTGATATTCTATGAAGATATTGGTATGTTTCCGTAGGTTTTGAGAAACATTTTACGTCCAGTATGGATTCATTCCTAAACCTGTCTCCTTTGAAGACGGTCAGGTCGAGGAAGTTTGCCTCTTGTTCGGAAATTTCATATGTGAATTTCAACAGCGAATGTGCCTTATTAGCCAATTCGAAGAATGCCTCCGCTTGTTCTTTTTTACCAGAAAAGAGGATGAATCCATCGTCTCGGAATCTCTTGTGTAATAAGATATTCTTCGAGTCCGGGAAGCTCTCCAGCAGACCGTTAATGTGTCTGTGTATAGCTATATCGGAAAGTTCAGGTGACGGTATCGCCCCCATATCGCCCCCATAGAACAACCAACAATCTGTTTGAAGTAGATCGAGTTGAACTGAAACTCATTTTATTCAAAATGAAACTGCATATCTCGTGCAGTAGTTCAATGCTCGGTCTCTGCATGTCATATTCGAGGTCTGAGTATAACAGCAGGTCCTTCTCCAGAGAGAGTAGGATTTCATCGAATCCTAAGTTAGTGTACAGTGAGGTAATATCATACGTCACTATTATGAAAGGTTCTTTCAAAGATAGCTTTTCAATCTCGTTTATAAAATGAGACGTGTCCCGAAGGAATGTGGACTGTTTCCTTACAATTGGTAATAGGAAATAGTCTAGGTATTGTCCGAGTTTCTCTGTTGGACAGCCACACTGGGCTATAATAGGGCGGCCTGGTATATCCAGGTCCGGGGGTAATACCGGGTTTATACAATCCAGTGTGCTCAGAAATTTTTCCCGTTTATGTATTTTTGGGAGAAAATATAGTGTTGGAATTTTCCTATTAATGTCTAATAGGTATCTGAAACAACTAGGGCTGAGCGCCCCACTGATATTCAGTCTGTGTACGATATTTCTTACAAATTCCACAGTTGCATCGATATCGATATAATCGATTTCGACATAGTGTATGCCGTCGTATAGTTGTCTATACGCCTCACTAATGTAGTTCTCTTTGTTGAGAATTACGGTCGTATTATTTTTATCGGCCCGTGACACCACAATATTATGGTGGCTTTTTAATTTATCTAGAGCTTGAGTAGTATATAAAACTGAAATTGGGTCCCATTTATGCAAATGAGATGACGTCACGTGACTGACCTTTCCCACCTCCAACACTGAAGAGTTCCAATCTAGGGGGAGGTAACTCTGGGTGACCATAGTTCCGGCAAAGGTCCCTGGGTATGTATATTCCTCCGCGGTGATGCGGTCTGGCGGTGATGCGGCCACGGAAGAAAGCTTCCGCGGAGAAAAAGTAGTCCCTAGACTGGAAATACGCTGCATGGTCCGATTGGGTCGAGTGAGGTATCCATGTGAAGCATTCGTGAAGGGGCATCTGATGGGGTGGGTGTGGTGTTGAAATATCGTCATTCTGCGCATGCGCAGTATATAAAACTGAAATTCCCGCTCTTTTATGCAAATGAGATGACGTCACAGAGCTCTCGTCCAATCAGAAGCGAGTATTTTGACCCGGTGCATTATGGGCCATATCCAAGATGGCGGCGTCTGCCTTCTGGTTCAAGATGGCGGCACGGCCGGTGTCATCTCCGGCAATGTCCGGCCCTCTCCGGGACAATAGATAGCCTTTGCAGGTCAAAAATAGTTCCATGTATTCATCCGCGGTGATGCGGTCTGGTGGTGATGTGGTCTGCCTCCGCGGGCAGAAAGTAGTCCCACGCACTGTACACCCTGGCTGGGGGGTTTCCCCCGGCCGCAGCGCGCTACATAGAACTTATAGTCATCAACTTAATCTATACGTGTTGGTCGAGTCTTCACTCGCCGTATACACGCAGCTCAATGAAATGCCCGCTCCAAACCTAGACCAAATACACGTACTTGGTCTGTGGGTTGATTTCATTGGCTCTCTATTTTTACTATAGTGCGCTTGCATTCTAACCTTGGTGGGTTATATTTTGGCCCCATCCTACACCACTGATTTCAGTTTGACTGAATCTCCAGATGCATTATGAATAAAACACACAAGACAGGGTTTTTTGGTGAGATCTTTTTTTTATTCAGTAACAACAACAACGTGAGAACAACCATGTGAAAATTGAAGCCCAGAACAGGGGGTGCCTTATCAAAGGCGGTTGGTACCCATACAATTATTGAACCTATATGCAACAGTTAATTCGGTGCAATATCATCAGTACTCATAGAACATATATATCAAAGGCGTTTGGTACCCATACAAATTGAATTATAAAACAGTTCCTTAGTCCAGTGGAATATTCGCAGTGTTCGTATTAATCACTCTAAATGTCAAGATAGGTTGTAGTCACACCATCGGGCAGGACTTTGCGCTTGGGGTAAAAGTATGTGAAGGCGTCCCGTTCCTGGGTATACGAGCGCATCTGGTGGTCGATGATACGGAAACCTCGGTTAGTGCCACTCGCACTGGCCTGGCTCTGGAGGACATTCAGGTACAGAGCCTTGCTGATGTTAGAGTCGCGTCGACTCACCCCCTTACAACTGAATTTGTTGTCATCACCGTCACAAAAGTAAGTTTTCGAACACAGGGCGATCATGGCATCACCGCTCCACTCTAGTTTAAACAGGCCGGGTGTCCGCTTGTCGTAGGTGTAGTGGTCGCGTCGGGGTAGCCACTGGTCCCGTTCCGCCTCATATTGTGCACGTAATTCTGGTTTGACGAGTGACTCCCAGTCCGGGTTGGAAACGGCCATGTATGCTGAGTCGGTATCCATTTCTATCAATTGCCAGTCTGATGGGTGGAAATACACGCCCATGAAATCGTATATGAATTCCAGCATTCGCAGTTTGGCCAGCTGGTACACCATACATCCTATTTGGAGCGGCAGGTTATAGGTGATGGTCTTTTTGGCTGACGTCACTTCGTAGGTGGTGTCGTCAATCATCTCCATGTGTCGGTATAGCGGCGAATTCACTTTTTTGCGGGCTTGTTTCGTGGTACAAATGTTCACGGTCACGTGACGGTCCTGGTTCGTTACCGTTTTTCCATATCCGCTGTTCCCAAGTAATTTCATCGTTTCCCCGATGATGGCTTTGCTGGGGTCGGCGTCTCCTTGGCGACGGGCGGTAGTCACGTCGTTCGCGAACTTCTCAAAACAAGCCTGGGGGGTGAATTCTATGACTTGGTATATTTTCGTAATTTCCAGTCCGTGCCGCATATACCACTGAAGCAGAGGGGTACCGAGCAAGATTTTTTCGCCAAACATGCTGCCGATCAACATACGCTGTGGTCGCGTTAGGTAGTCGTGTTCTTCAGCGTATGTGCGCATATGGGCTCCGATATCATCTCGACTCACCTCGGTGTTTTTGAAGATGGGTGGACATTCACCAAACGTGTCTTTCAAGTGGTCAGGGACGTGCAGATCACATTCCACGAATCCATAGAGGTCTCCCGTCTCAACAGTGCGTAGGATGTCGGTCATGGTGATAACAGTCCGATAATCCAGTAGTCGGTCGTGAGCGTGTAAGAACGAGTATAACTCCGGTTGACGACGTTGCATGTGGTGGAATTCACATTCCCATAGCTGTTCATAGGCATAGCCCAGCCCACAAATGTAATCTCCATTCTGCTGTACTTCTTCACGTAAGGCGGCCGGGGTCAGTCCACGGCGCTCGTTATAGCGCCCTCCCGCGAACGAACACTCATGACCGTGCCAATAACAGCCGTGAAATTGAAACACGGTCGGTACTGTATTGATGATAGCAAATCCGTCCACGGGAAGGCGCCTATCTCCAATTCGCTTTTCCGTGTGGTTGGCTTGGTGACGGATAGTGACGCCTCGTCGCTGACTTTCCCAATCCAACCATTGTTCTGCTTGATGTTTCGTAGATCGTTGAGCTCTGAATGCTGCACCCTCAGGGAGCCACCGCGTATAATGACCGGCCGGCATGGGTTTACTCAAACACGATAGGTAGAGGGCATTGGCGTCGAATCCTATTATTTTCTCACACAATTTTTCTCCTCGGATATGGGTCAGCTGTTTCTCATGGTACCGATGGAAAATAATACTGGGGCCGCCTACGATATTTCCCTTCAAACAGTCAAACATGTCGGCGTCTTTCTTATCCACGAGAGCGAAGAACGTGGGTAAATCCTGGAACAGATACCGCAGGGTCAGACCGGGGATGCTAACACAGTCTTTGAATACGTCGACACCCATATCTCGGTAGAAGGCGGACATTTTGTCGGTAGCTTCCAGAAAAGGGATGACATCCAAATTGTTGTAATAGATGAGAAAATCCCGGAGAGTTTGCATTCCTTCACGGACCCACACCTGTTGCAGTTCGGTATACAGGGTGGTAGATAATGCTTCTCCTTTGAGATCGTTGTAAAAGGCCTCCTGGGGTGGTAACTGGGTTTCGTCCAGACGCTCGAGACTCGTCATGTAGTTGTAGGGAAAGCAACTTTTCCTCTCCGCGCAGTCGTACGCTTTCACCCACTGTTCATAGCTGTAATTCGGCGCCAGGTAATTCCGTACATCTAAGAATCGGAGTGAAGTTGTGGATAGAGCGACGTGATTGTTGGTCTTCTTAATAATGAATTTCACATTCCCAGCTTTAGCGAGGTACGGGTACAAGAATTCTTTGATTAAGTTCAAATCATATCGGCCCGAGTTAAATCCAAGGACGGGTAATTGGTTCATGTGTTCCAATAAACGCAGTTTCAGTTTCTACGCATAGGGTTTCGGTGGTTTGCGTTTCTCACTTTCGTCTTCGTCATCGGTATCGTCCTCCTCCTCCTCCCCATCCAATGTTGGAATACGCGCATCAAGTGCCGCTAATACATCACGGTAGATAGTCGACGCGAGATGTGCCGCACTCACTTGACTGAGAGTTTCAAGGTAGTCCATCATTCGTGTAATCAGTTCATGGGGGTCCCCGCCAGAGACGAAACACACCGGGGCCGTGTCGTAATCGGGTACGTTGGTGTGAATACTCACACTCAAAGGAATGTGATGCTGGGTCCATTGAGTTTTAGCCGATACCTTTTCCATGGGTTCTAATAGGGCTTCAAAATCATAGCACGCTCTGTATGGGAAATAACGGTGGTCCATGGGGACGTCAATACCCTCATCTGCCAGGTCTTCAAAGATGGTGGGCTTGTTGTGGAATACGCCGCCGGGGAATTTTCGTTTGGTGGTCTGGTCACAAATTTTCTCGTGTCGATGTAAGTCCTGAGACTGTTTAAACACGCGTTGGCATTTACTACAGATGTAGGACTGGGCATACCTGTTGATGTTCGTGATGTACGAGAAATGCCCGCCCGTGTCCGTGTGGTACAAATTCAATGTCATGGTTGTGTCGTATTTTCCCGGGGAACGCTGTACGAGTCGGGCGATGAGTTGTGGGTCATCGGTGTTGTCATCATCCACGTGTTGCTCTAATTTGTATACGACAATGTTGACGTGGAATAAATTTTCCACCACATCTAGCTGCGATAACGGGACCCCGCGGAAGTGCTGTTTTTCCATGTTCTTTTCACGTAAGTAGTCTTCCCAATAGCAGTTGGCCAATTTATCACATTTCTTGGGTGGACGTTTGTTGAGATGGATAGCCAGGCATCGGAATAAACATTTCCGATCGGTGTAGGGCCCATGGTTTCCACCGACTAAAGCATACATGCCTTCTCTGTGTTTCAACCAGTCCGGGAGATGAATGGGAGCGCCGATAGGGTGATCGATCATTTTAGTGACGTAAAACGTAACATTGGTTGTCATCTCCACTTGCCATTTTGTGTTGGGGCGTTGTTGTCGTATCCACTCCAAACTATCCAAGTTTTCTAATTTTTCCAGTACCGTGTCCAGAGAGGGTCGATGGATAATGGTGAAAGGCTGGTCAAACACCCGGGTATTATTGCTGGGATAATAATAACGGAGCTGGTCTGTCTCTTTATGGCGAAGAATGTATCCAAAAGTGAGATTTAACTTGAAGGCTGTATCTTGGTCGTTGAAGATAGCTTCCACGTAGCTACGTAGACGGATGTTTTCTTCCAACCGGAAATTATATAAGTCCAATATCGGGCGATTTCGATGAAAACAATGGTGTATGGTAACCCAGTGTCGTTGATAAATGTCCCTCACACGCTCGTCTTGGGGTAAGACTTCAACCGGAGGTGCTGCTGGGTCCCAGGGAAAATCTTCTCCACGTCTCATACAGGCAGGCTGGTGGTCAGTCAGGCAGGCTAGAGGTGAAGCAGGTAGGCTGGCTGGTCAGATAAGTCAGAGTGCTCCGCAGGGTAGTGCAATGAATACACCCCTACCCTAAAAATCGACTCCTTTTATACGTTTTTCTACAATCCGCCATCTTAAACCCACCTCCCACCATCCACCACCCACGCCGCCATCTTAAACCCACCTCCCACCATCCACCCACGCCGCCATCTTAAACCCACCTCCCACCATCCACCCACGCCGCCATCTTAAACCCACCTCCCACCATCCACCCACGCCGCCATCTTAAACCCACCTCCCACCATCCACCCACGCCGCCATCTTAAACCCACCTCCCACCATCCACCCACGCCGCCATCTTAAACCCACCTCCCACCATCCACCCACGCCGCCATCTTAAACCCACCTCCCACCATCCACCACCCACGCCGCCATCTTAAACCCACCTCTGATGTGACGGAAATAATACTTCTATGAATAGGGCGCATCTAAGATAATTTTTCTGTCATAATTAATTCTTGGTCGAGTATCAACTATTCAGATATTACGGAAAGTACTGTTGTTATAAGGTATTGTTTTTTATATATCAGACACGATCAGCTGATATATGTAAACAAACGATCTATATTTAGACCCTCACGTGATCTGCTACGTTGCAGCACGCGCTCTTTGATCTTGGCGTTCCGCCGCCGTACAAGAAGCTCAAATTGAGACGGAGAATTTCGTTACCATTACCAGTAAATTGTAAGTTTATTGCGGAAAGAATTTATATTTCATAAATTCCTGCGGGAAATAGGAAGTACACATATAAGAGAATATTGTCTTGACGTAAAAAAGTTTGGACATTTCATATTTACGGAGATATGGATTTTTATAGCTGAGCCGGTTTTTCGTGTAAACCATCGCAGCGAAAAGGGAAACGGCTGTCATCTTCGTTTTGCTGTCACAAAAAGTGCTCGAATTACTTATTTCTAAATGATTTCATGACGAATCCAACTAAGGTTAGCAAGTATACATATTTTACGATATTGTCAATAACTGCCAGCACATAAGACGTTCTGGTTGATGAGATCTGAATTTTTAAAATACAACTGTCAGCGTGAAACACTGTGTTCAATGGAACGGGGCGGGGAAAATTTTATTTTTCTAGTTTGGCAGATCGTATTTTACAAAACACGGGGAACCCGCTCCACAGACATTTTACACCAAATAGCTCAACCCATGAACACCAATATACATATATTGCGGCCAGTCTATGATACAGTGCCACCCCAGTGTCGAGCATTTATTGTCCAGTTTGCACCAGCAAAGAAAAATCACGAACGTTCATCGAACGTCATCGGTGGGGACCTTCATGTGGTCTTCCGCGGTATATGAATCACTTACATTTGAATGCATGAATTAGTTTGATATAATTTTGTTGGGTATGAATGGTTTAAAAGAGTGAAAATATTCCGTACAGGTCTGTTTTATGTAACAAACGCTAAGTAAAATGGCTACCCAAGGTCAATTGGTACAATTCCCCGGATAATCGCGCCAGCCAAACCACAGCCCCATCTAGACGCTTTGATGCAAGGGAGACAACTCGGTCTATCCCAATTCCTCTCATTCGCACATTTCTATCTTTTTCGCGTGTATAGGGTGGTGGTCATTTGTTTATGTATTTTACTATGGGCTGTGAGATTGTAGAATACGCTGGGGAAAAGCTATGAAATTTGTTTTTACGTATCGGGTAGGTCTGTATATAACCCCATAGGTCTACTGGCTCAGTGCATAGGTGCATATTGGGTGGACATGTTAGAGTCTAGGTGGAGCACTAGTGGACCGATTGGGTAGAGTGAGGTCTTATTTTGAAGCTCTCGAGGAAATAAAAAAATCAATAATAATAAAAAAAAAAAAAAAAAAAAAAAAAAAAAAAATCGGCGAGTAGTGGACAAAGGGGAAAATTGGGAAGTACTGACCATGCCCCAGAATACTTCATATGCATATCACGGCCTTAAGGCCTATGTAAGATGTAATCTACTTCACATTTTAGTAGTATAAAAAGCGCAAGTCCTATTGACCTTGCCCCTCCAAAGAAATAAAATCGGCTCTATTTTACAGGAGTATATACGCAGGTCACGTGGGTTGTGACGTCACTTCCGGGTTTTTCACTAAAAAACTACCTCCAAACATAGAAGAGTTCCAATTTTTCCCCTTAGACGTCCGTATGTTCATCCTCCAAACCCAGAAGAGTTCCAATGTTCAACCGCCGGGGTGTTTTTCCGGCCCGCCCCGGTCCCGCAGCGCGCGCGGGGGGTTCTCCGGAAGTGCGCGTCATCCCCGGCAATCTGCGCGCGCGCGGATCAAAAGGTCACCTGTCAAACGGTCTCCCTTTCGGCAAGGTTCGGAGAATACAAAGAACTTATAGTCATAATCTATACGTGTTGGACGAGTCTCTTCACTCACCGTATACACGCACCTCAATGAAATGCCCGCTCCAAACCTAGACCAAATACACGTACTTGGTCTGTGGGCTGATTTCATTGGCTCTCTATTTTTTACTATAGTGCGCTTGCATTCTAACCTTGATGGGTGATATTTTGGCCCCATCCTACACCACTGATTTCAGTTTGACTGAATCTTCAGATGCATTATGAATAAAACACACAAGACAGGGTTTTTTTTTTTTTTGGTGAGATCTCATTTTTTATTCAGTGAACAACAACAACGTGAGAACAACCACGTGAAAACTGAAGCCCAGAACACGGGGCTTGTAATTAATTCAAGCCCAGAACAGGGGGCGTATGTACATTGAAAGAATTCAAGCCGAGAACGGGACTTGTACATTGAAATGATGGGCGGCCCAGTCATAGACGAGTACATCTCGGTCCCCGGCCTTGGGGTACTCGTCAAACATGTGGACGATGGTAGATAAGGGTCTTCCCCGGCATCGATGGTACAGGTAAAACAAGCAATATTGTCCGCACACCATACTGTCCAGGCTTTGCAACGTTTTAGTATTCCAACACCACGTCTCTGTGCCTTGATCCATGAAGTCTGTTAAATCGGGATGGAGGGGTGGTAGGCCGTACGGGTCAAAGTATTCACCCTGCTCTTCTGTCAAGTACACGGCCACCCAGTGTTCACCGGGCCGATCCATCGGGTCTGTATTCAGGACATAAGCAGCCGGATACACACGGTCTAATGGGAACACATCTCGGGCGAACACCCCTTGAAAAACCCTACGTGTTCCTGGGTCAGTCTCCAGCACCGTGGTTATCTGGTCTGTATCCATGTTAGGTGGCGAAGTCACACAGCACGTTACGGCTTTTATCGATTTGAATGATGTTGTCAAACTCAGCGTAGCAGATCACATTGATGGTTTTCGGTAAAGGTGTCCCGAAGTGCAGTTCCAAGCGTAAGTTGCCTTTCTTGACGAGACTCAGTTGATGATCGTTGTCTAAGGTGGGAGTCAGATCGAAACAGAACAATGTGTACCCTCTGCCGAAATCGTCTCGACTGATCATATTTTCCTCGTCTTGGTTGATTTGGCCAGTTGCTGTGAAGAGGTTCAGATAGCTCCGGATGTAATTGTCCGTTCCAAAGTTAGGTTGTAAGGGGCGTGCCGGTACCTGTTGGCCATCCACATGCAGGGCCACGAAATTGATGTTGAACGCTTTTAGGTTGAACGGATTCCTCGAGAGAGTCCCATTATAACTGACGTTCTCCGCACAGGCTAGGGTTAAAGGCTTGGGCAAATCCCCAGGAACAGGTTTTCTTGATTGACAATCATATTGCCTTTAGGAACGGAAAAGACCTTGGTCTGTACTCGTCGAATCGGGTACTGGGCTGGTTTTTTCTCCAAAGCTCTGATGTGCCCCAACTGTACACCTGGGCTGGGTTTCACTTTGCGTACAAACAGACTTGCCTCTTGGATGACAATGTTATACTCGAGGTCCTCATTCGCGGCCATCAAGGCAAACGCAGGCGTTGCGCGCACTAGTCGTATTTTGACAGGTACTCCATTCAAGAGGTATCGGTCCTGCATGAATAAGTCCGCATGCAGACGTCCCATCATATCGACCGAGTGACTCTCTGCTGTGAAATCCACTCTCTCCGTGTAGCCGGCGTTATCAGGACTCGCTTCCATCTTGCCTGGGGTATCTCGGTAGAACAACGGGGCTGTCAAATACGACTTTTTAGCGTCACGCCCGTAGGATAACAGTGTTTCGATGTAGGCTCGGTACGGGTACGTGTTCGTCGAGGCTCTCACCAGTTTATCACTCAGGGCTATATCCACTTGCTGGAATAGCGAATGAAGCCAGAGATTCACTGGACCCACGGGTGCATCTGCTTTCAGGTCTGTCCCATCTTTATTGGTGATTTTAGCTTTCACATATAGGTACGTATGGGCTAAATCCAGGTAGGTAGTATCTGCGTTGGTGATGGTGAATTCAATGGGGCCTGTGGCTGTAATGCTGGAAAGGGGCAGATGTTCCACCCATTGACCCTCTTCGGCACTGGTCTGAGTAGCTGGGACGGTCCATAAATCAAATTCACTGTTGGTAGAAGGACACGACTCGGCATGGATGAAAGCCATCTTTAAGAAAAGATATCCTTGGTCTTCTTCGATGTGCGTCGTCGCTGGGTCGGTCGTCGACTGGTGCGTGGTCTCGGTGGGGCAGCTCTTTTACTCCCTACGGTGCGTTGTGCTTTGGCCACCAAGACGCCTCCCGCTTCTTTGGCCCGCCGTTTCAAGGATTCTTTGGGTGCCGTACCCCCAAGACATCACCAGCCACTTGCAGTCCACTGCGCACCGCTTGTTTGCCGATCGCTTTGACCCCACGCGTCACCAAGGGCAGGAACGTTTTGACGATGCTCCCGAGTATGTTCCCCAGTCCATGTCCTCGTTGCATGCGTGTACCCGCAAAGACAGGAAAGTTACCCCGGCCTGTTTGGTGTAATGATCGACGTAACTGGCTGTATGGCATTGATAAGGCACCTTCATTATGCAAAGTGAACCGCTCGGACTTGACGGAAATGAAGTGTCAGCTCCACTTTTCCTCGTTCGAATGCCACCGGTCGTCCCGTGTCGTCTCTTATATCGATGACGATGGAGCTAATATCGGTCTGACTGACCGGTAGATACACGATATGCCTGAAACTGTGGGTGACTTGAGCTCCATGCGTGCCTTTCACCGGGCAGACGCGCAGTAGAGGTACGTTGCTGTCGCCGACAATGTGTGCATCGACCACGT
>JAVTVY010057320.1:0-31908 GCA_036873755.1 Hanleya hanleyi | reverse complement strand
TTATTCATTTCCTTATTCAGAACAGCGCCCCCTGGTGTCGTATCGAGAAACTATTGGCACCGTTTTGTAGCACTCTATGGGTATAGTATATGTACCGAATATGGGGTCTCAACTCTTTGATTTAATGGCCGTATAGGCCATTTCCTTATTCATTTCCTTATTCAGAACAGCGCCCCCTGGTGTCGTATCGAGAAACTGGTGGCACTATTTTGTAGCACTCTATGAGTATAGTATATGTACCAAATATGGGGTCTCAACTCTTTGATTTAATGGACGTATAGGCCACTTCCTTATTCATTTCCTTATTCAGAACAGCGCCCCCTGGTGTCGGATCGAGAAAATAGTGGCACTATTTTGTAGCACTCTATGAGTATAGTATATGTACCAAATATGGGGGCTCAACTCTTTGATTTAATGGCCGTATAGGCCATTTCCTTATTCATTTCCTTATTCAGAACAGCGCCCCCTGGTGTCGTATCGAGAAACTAGTGGCACCATTCTGTAGCACTCGATGAGTATAGTATATGTACCAAATATTGAGGCACAACTCTTTGATTTAATGGCCGTATAGGCCATTTCCTTATTCATTTCCTTATTCAAAACAGCGACCCTGGTGTTGTATCGAGAAACTAGTGGCACTATTTTGTAGCACTCTATGAGTATAGTATATGTACCAAATATGGGGGCTCAACTCTATGATTTAATGGCCGTATAGGCCATTTCCTTATTCATTTCCTTATTCAGAACAGCGCCCCCTGATGTCGGATCGAGAAACTAGTGGCACTATTTTGTAGCACTCTATGAGTATAGTATATGTACCAAATATGGGGGCTGAACTCTTTGATTTAATGGCCGTATAGGCCATTTCCTTATTCATTTCCTTATTCAGAACAGCGCCCCCTGATGTCGGATCGAGAAACTAGTGCCACTATTTTGCTGCACTCATGAGTATAGTGTACCGAATATGGGGGCTCAACTCCTTGATTTAATGGCCGTATAGGCCATTTCCTTATTCATTTCCTTATTCAGAACAACGCCCCCTGGTGTTGTATCGAGAAACTAGTGGCAGCATATTGTAACCCTCTACCTGTATAGTCTATGTACCAAATATGGGGTCTCAACTCTTTGATTTAATGGCCGTATAGGCCATTTCCTTATTCATTTCATTATTCAGAACAGCGCCCCCTGGTGTCGGATCGAGAAACTAGTGGCATCATTTTGTAGCACTCTATGAGTATAGTAATGTACCAAATATGGGTGCTCAACTCTTTGATTTAATGGCCGTATAGGCCATTTCCTTATTCATTTCCTTATTCAGAACAGCGCCCCCTGGTGTCGGATCGAGAAACTAGTGGCACCATATTGTAACCCTCTACCTGTATAGTCTATGTACCAAATATGGGGGCTCAACTCTTTGATTTAATGGCCGTATAGGCCATTTCCTTATTCATTTCATTATTCAGAACAGCGCCCCCTGGTGTCGGATCGAGAAACTAGTGGCACTATTTTGTAGCACTCTATGAGTATAGTATATGTACCAAATATGGGGGCTCAACTCTTTGATTTAATGGCCGTATAGGCCATTTCCTTATTCAGAACAGCGCCCCCTGATGTCGGATCGAGAAACTAGTGGCACTTTTTTGTAGCACTCTATGAGTATAGTATATGTACCAAATATGGGGGCTCAACTCTTTGATTTAATGGCCGTATAGGCCATTTTCCTTAATCATTTCCTTATTCAGAACAGCGCCCCCTGGTGTCGTATCGAGAAACTAGTGGCACCATTTTGTAGCACTCTATGAGTATAGTATATGTACCGAATATGGGGGCTCAACTCTTTGATTTAATGGCCGTATAGGCCATTTCCTTATTCATTTCCTTATTCAGAACAGCGCCCCCTGGTGTTGGATCGAGAAACTAGTGGCACTATTTTGTAGCACTCTATGAGTGTAGTATATGTACCAAATATGGGGGCTCAACTCTCTGATTTAATGGCCGTATAGGCCATTTCCTTATTCAGAACAGCGCCCCCTGGTGTCGTATCGAGAAACTAGTGGCACCATTTTGTAGAACTCTATGAGTATAGTATATGTACCAAATATGGGGGCTCAACTCTTTGATTTAATGGCCGTAGAGGCCATTTCCTTATTCATTTCCTTATTCAGAACAGCGGCCCCTGATGTCGGATCGAGAAACTAGTGGCACTATTTTGTAGCACTCTATGAGTATAGTATATGTACCAAATATGGGGGCTCAACTCTTTGATTTAATGGCCGTAGAGGCCATTTCCTTATTCATTTTCTTATTCAGAACAGCGCCCCCTGATGTCGGATCGAGAAACTAGTGGCACCATTTTGTAGCACTCTATGAGTATAGTATATGTACCAAATATTGGGGCTCAACTCTTTGATTTAATGGCCGTATAGGCCATTTCCTTATTCATTTCCATATTCAGAACGGCGCCCCCTGGTGTGGTATCGAGAAACTAGTGTCACCATTTTGTAGCACTCTATGAGTATAGTATATGTACCAAATATGGGGTCTCAACTCTTTGATTTAATGGACGTATAGGCCATTTCCTTATTCATTTCCTTATTCAGAACAGCGCCCCCTGGTGTCGTATCGAGAAACTAGTGGCACTATTTTGTAGCACTCTATGAGTATAGTATATGTACCAAATATGGGGGCTCAACTCTTTGATTTAATGGCCGTATAGGCCATTTCCTTATTCATTTCCTTATTCAGAACAGCGCCCCCTGGTGTGGTATCGAGAAACTAGTGTCACCATTTTGTAGCACTCTATGGGTATAGTATATGTACCGAATATGGGGTCTCAACTCTTTGATTTAATGGCCGTATAGGCCATTTCCTTATTCATTTCCTTATTCAGAACAGCGCCCCCTGGTGTCGTATCGAGAAACTGGTGGCACTATTTTGTAGCACTCTATGAGTATAGTATAGGTACCAAATATGGGGTCTCAACTCTTTGATTTAATGGACGTATAGGCCATTTCCTTATTCAGACCAGCGCCCCCTGGTGTCGGATCGAGAAACTAGTGGCACTATTTTGTAGCACTTTATGAGTATAGTATATGTACCAAATATGGGGGCTCAACTCTTTGATTTAATGGCCGTATAGGCCATTTCCTTATTCATTTCCTTATTCAGAACAGCGCCCCCTGGTGTCATATCGAGAAACTAGTGGCACCATTCTGTAGCACTCGATGAGTATAGTATATGTACCAAATATTGGGGCTCAACTCTTTGATTTAATGGCCGTATAGGCCATTTCCTTATTCATTTCCTTATTCAGAACAGCGCCCCCTGGTGTCGTATCGAGAAACTGGTGGCACTATCTTGTAGCACTCTATGAGTATAGTATATGTACCAAATATGGTGTCTCAACTCTTTGATTTAATGGACGTATAGGCCATTTCCTTATTCATTTCCTTATTCAGAACAGCGCCCCCTTGTGTCGTATCGAGAAACTAGTGGCACTATTTTGTAGCACTCTATGTGTATAGTATATGTACCAAATATGGGGGCTCAACTCTTTGATTTAATGGCCGTATAGGCCATTTCCCTTATTCATTTCCTCTTATCTGTGAACAGCGCCCCCTGGTGTCGTATCGAGAAACTAGTGGCACCATTTTGCAGCACCTTGTTAATAGCATACGCACCCCAATGGCGCATGAACTCTTTGATCTAAATGGCCGTATAGGCCATTTCCCTTATTCATTTCCTTATTCAGAACAGCGCCCCTGGGTGTCGGATCGAGAAACTAGTGGCACTATTTTGTGAGCACTCTATGAGTATAGTATGCACTAAATATGGGGGCTCAACTTCTTGATTTAATGGCCGCATAGGCCATTTCCTTATTCATTTCCTTATTCAGAACAGCGCCCCTGATGTCGGATCGAGAAAACTAGTGGCACTATTTTGTAAAATCTATGAGTATAGTATATGTACCAAATATGGGGGCTCAACTCTTGATTTAATGGCCGTATGAAGCCATTTTCCTTAATCATTTCCTTATTCAGAACAGCGCCCCCTGCGTCGTATCGAGAAACTAGTGGCACCATTTTGTAGCACTCTATGAGTATAGTATATGTACCGAATATGTACCTAACTTTGATTAATGGTCAGTTATGGGCCATTTCCCTTATTCATTTCCTTATTCAGAACAGCGCCCCTAAAAGTCGGATCGAGAAACTAGTGGCACTATTTTGTAGCACTCTATGAGTATAGTATACGTACCAAATATGGGGGCTCAACTTTCTGATTTAATGGCCGTATAGGCCATTTCCTTGTTCAGAACAGCGCCCCTGGTGTCGTATCGAGAAACTACTGCACCATTTCCAGAACTCTATGAGTATAGTATATGTACCAAATATGGGGGCTCAACTCTTTGATTTAATGGCCGTAGAGGCCATTTTATTCATTTTTATTCAGAACAGCGGCCCCTGATGTCGGATCGAGTAACTAGTGGCACCATTTTGTAGCACTCTATCAGTATAGTATATGTACCAAATATGGGGGCTCAACTGTTTGATTTAATGGCCGTATAGGCCATTTCCTTATTCATTTCCTTATTCAGAACAGCGCCCCCTGATGTCGGATCGGGAAACTAGTGCAACTATTTTGTAGCACTCTATGGGTATAGTATATGTACCAAATATGGGGGCTCAACTCTTTGATTTAATGGCCGTATAGGTCATTTCCTTATTCATTTCCTTATTCAGAACAGCGCCCCTGGTGTCGTATCCAGAAACTATTGGCACCATTTTGTAGCACTCTATGGGTATAGTATATGTACCGAATATGGGGGCTCAACTCTTTGATTTAATGGCCGTAGAGGCCATTTCCTTATTCATTTCTTATTCAGAACAGCGCCCCTGGTGTCGGATCGAGAAACTAGTGGCACTATTTTGTAGCCCTCTATGAGTATAGTACATGTACCAAATATGGGGTCTGAACTCTTTGATTTAATGGCCGTATAGGCCATTTCCTTATTCATTTCCTTATTCAGAACAGCGCCCCCTGGTGTCGTATCGAGAAACTGGTGGCACTATTTTGTAGCACTCTATGAGTATAGTATATGTACCAAATATGGGGTCTCAACTCTTTGATTTAATGGGCGTATAGGCCATTTCCTTATTCATTTCCTTATTCAGAACAGCGCCCCCTGGTGTCGTATCGAGAAACTACTGGCACTATTTTGTAGCACTCTATGTGTATAGTATATGTACCAAATATGGGGGCTCAACTCTTTGATTTAATGGCCGTATAGGCCATTTCCTTATTCATTTCCTTATTCAGAACAGCGCCCCCTGGTGTCATATCGAGAAACTAGTGGCACCATTCTGTAGCACTCGATGAGTATAGTATATGTACCAAATATTGGGGCTCAACTCTTTGATTTAATGGCCGTATAGGCCATTTCCTTATTCATTTCCTTATTCAAAACAGCGCCCCCTGGTGTCGTATCGAGAAACTGGGGGCACTATTTTGTAGCACTCTATGAGTATAGTATATGTACCAAATATGGGGGCTCAACTCTTTGATTTAATGGCCGTATAGGCCATTTCCTTATTCATTTTCTTATTCAGAACAGCGCCCCCTGGTGTCGTATCGAGAAACTAGTGACACCATTTTGTAGCACTCTATGAGTATAGTATATGTACCAAATATGGGGGCTCAAGTCTTTGATTTAATGGCCGTATAGGCCATTTCCTTATTCATTTCCTTATTCAGAACAGCGCCACCTGGTGTCGGATCGAGAAACTAGTGGCACCATATTGTAACCCTCTACCTGTATAGTCTATGTACCAAATATGGGGGCTCAACTCTTTGATTTAATGGCCGTAGAGGCCATTTCCTTATTCATTTCCTTATTCAGAACAGCGCCCCCTGATGTCGGATCGAGAAACTAGTGGCAATATTTTGTAGCCCTCTATGAGTATAGTACATGTACCAAATATGGGGTCTCAACTGTTTGATTTAATGGCCGTATAGGCCATTTCCTTATTCATTTCCTTATTCAGAACAGCGCCCCCTGGTGTCGGATCGAGAAACTAGTGACACCATTTTGTAGCATTCCATGAGTATAGTATATGTACCAAATATGGGGCTCAACTCTTTTACTTAATGGCCGTATAGGCCATTTCCTTATTCATTTCCTTATTCAGAACAGCGCCCCCTGGTGCCGGATCGAGAAACTAGTGGCACCATTTTGTAGCATTCCATGGGTATAGTGTATGTACCAAATATGGGGGCTCAACTCTTTTATTTAATGACCGTATAGGCCATTTCCTTATTCATTTCCTTATTCAGAACAGCGCCCCCTGGTGTCGGATCGAGAAACTAGTGGCACCATTTTGTAGCACTCTATGAGTATAGTACATGTACCAGATATGGATGCTCAACTCTTTGATTTAATGGCCGTATAGGCCATTTCCTTATTCATTTCATTATTCAGAACAGCGCCCCCTGGTGTCGTATCGAGAAACTAGTGGCACCATTTTGTAGCACTCTATTAGTATAGTATATGTACCGAATATGGGGGCTCAACTCTTTGATTTAATGGCCGTATAGGCCATTTCCTTATTCATTTCCTTATTCAGAACAGCGCCCCCTGGTGTCGGATCGAGAAACTAGTGGCACTATTTTGTAGCACTCTATGGGTATAGTATATGTACCAAATATGGGGGCTCAACTCTTTGATTTAATGGCCGTATAGGCCATTTCCTTATTCCTTATTCAGAACAGCGCCCCCTGGTGTCGTATCGAGAAACTAGTGGCACCATTTTGTAGCACTCTATGAGTATAGTATATGTACCAAATATGGTGGCTCAACTCTTTGATTTAATGGCCGTATAGGCCATTTCCCTATTCAGAACAGCGCCCCCTGGTGTTGGATCGGGAAACTAGTGGCACCATTTTGTAGCACTCTATGAGTATAGTATATGTACCAAATATGGGGGCTCAACTCCTTGATTTAATGACCGTATTGACCATTTCCTTATTCATTTCCTTATTCAGAACAGCGCCCCCTGGTGTCGGATCGAGAAACTAGTGGTACCATTTTGTAGCACTGTATGAGTGTAGTATATGTACCAAATATGGGTGCTCAGCTATTTGATTTAATGGCCGTATAGGCCATTTCCTTATTCATTTCCTTATTCAGAACAGCGCCCCCTGGTGTCGGATCGAGAAACTAGTGACACCGTTTTGTAGCACTCTATGAATATAGTACATGTACCAAATTTGGGGCCTCAACTCTTTGATTTAATGGCCGTATAGGCCATTTCCTTATTCAGATCAGCGCCCCCTAGTGTCGGATCGAGAAACTAGTGGTACCATTTTGTAGCACTCTATGAGTATAGTACATGTACCAAATTTGGATGCTCAACTCTTTGTTTTAATGGCCGTATAGACTATTTCCTTATTCAGAACAGCGCCCCCTGGTGTCGGATGGGGAAACTACTGGGACCATTTTGTAGCACTCTATGAGTATAGTATATGTACCAAATATGGAGGCTCAACTCTTTGATTTAATGGCCGTGTAGGCCATTTCCTTATTCATTTCCTTATTCAGAACAGCGCCCCCTGGTGTCCGATCGAGAAACTAGTGGCACCGTTTTGTAGCACTCTATGTGTATAGTACATGTACCAAATTTGGGGGCTCAACTCTTTGATTTAATGGCCTTATAGGCCATTTCCTTATTTATTTCCTTATTCAGAACAGCGCCCCCTGGTGTCGGATCGGGAAACTAGTGGCACCATTTTGTAGCCCTCTATATGAGTATAGTATATGTACCAAACCCGGCCAGACATCCCACATCCCCAAACATGCACGCGTATTTATTTAACGGTATTAATCTGGTATATCATGTTCGAACTAATCGAGTTAATAATAATGTTGACTTTGCTAGTACAGAAAGTGGTATTCTTACCTGTGTCAAGTCTGTGGTCATTCTCCCTACAAAATAGATGTCACATGCCTATCGGTCTTTTTTTGCTTAACGAAACTACCGTAGGCCTACTTTAGAACTAATTCCCTTTGTCCAGGTCTCTATGATCTGTTTCTTATCACAACTTGGGATGCGATGAAGGATAGTGACAAACACTTTCACGGGCATACAATATACTATAATACTATAATACATGTAACTTCCTGGTCTGCTTAATTCTTTATGTAGGCTATATTAATGGAGTCAGGTAGGCCTAGCCAACATCGAAAAATGGATCAAACCGTAAAGTTGCATACAAATGCGATTTTGTTTGCTCCAAATGATACACGTGCGTGTGTGTATTCAGAATCCGATGGGTGCCACCGTGGCACACTAGGCCAAAATTAGAACATAATATAAACCCGTAAAGTTGGATATCAAACTGGACCTAATGACATACTCAATGCTTAAATATATGTTAGAATTGAATACTGTATGGTTCAAGATCATCTCCAGGTCATTTGAGGTCACATTGGGTCAAACATTCTTGTTACCCCTACCATGCAGGCCAATTAAACCTATCTGGCCTGGGCTTTTTGGGACCTACCCTGGCCTGTGGGGGAGGGGAGGGGGCCCCCCCACCTTTTTTTTTTTTTTTTTTACACCTTGAGCTAGGGGCAAAGGGTCCTATGCTCTTGGGTCAAGATCTACCAGAAAATGTAAAAAGAAACCCAAGATGGCCGCTTTGATGACGTCACGATGACGTCATTTTCAAAAAACGGCATTTTTGGTCGATTTTTTGGTCGGATTTTCCAAATTTTTTATTTATGCAATTTCTCCGCAAAAACTGCATGATGAATTAGTAAATATTAATGTGATGTGAAATAAAATAGTTTTTGCCCACTTTTATCGCGGAAAAGCAGATATTTTGAAGAAATATGACATAATCATCCTCTGATCGGGGAGTTATGCAAATAGGCTCAAAATGGCCCCAATATAATAAACTATCAAGTCAAGGAGTTTCAGCTCTCCATTTTTTGTCGTTTCGGAGATAGCGCAGAAAGTTTGGACACCCCCCCCCCCCCTCACCACCCCCAGGCCAGATAGGGTTAAGAACACTCTGCGACATCTCGTTGTTCTTGGAGCTTGATCTTATCGCCTTATATTTTTTTAAGAAAATCCATTATGCTTATTTCCAATTACCCAGGCTCAGCTCAGGGGTGATGCACGTAGTACCGAAATGATCCCAATATGAAAGATACAAAGTTCAGCTCAAGTCTACGTCATTTCGGTAAAACATCAAAAGTTCACAGGGATTGGAGCCATGCTAGGCATAAGATCCCATCAGGACTGAAAAAATCATATCATGCTTGTTAAACTTATCAGTTCGCTTACTGCCATAACACCTATCTTTACCCGTGTTCAACGATTCAAATGAGTGAAGGGAGTGAATATGGTTTAACTCTTCGCTTTCAAACTATATTCATATCACGACGTTTGGGTCCTAATCCTTTTCACACCTCACGGGAAGGGTCATATTCCTTTTCACACTCGGGAACCTCACGGGTGTCCCAGTTAGTCGCCTCTTACGAAACAAGGCACGAAATATTTTGCCTCGGTTCACTAAATGGCCAAATTACGGAACATTTGTCTGCATGTGGAATTCCAGTTCGACTTACTATATACACAGGGGCTCGTTACCGTTGTTAAATGATTAATTATGTTGATTGGGTGGTGGGGTTGGTGGAGTGGGATCGAGGTCGTAAAGAAATCTTTAAGACCTCGACCACCCAAGCAACATAATTAACTAATTAACAACGGTAACGAGCCGATATGACTATATGCACTGCACACATGCATCTCAGTTACGGTAAATCGTTACGTTCAATGTAAGCTAGTATAGGCCAATGTGTGACACAAGTAGTACACTCTCTTTAACATGGGAGAATGTGGAGCTCCGAATTTGATCTTTGACCCCTATGACCGACTCTGCAGGATGACGCCAGGGTGACGAAACTAAGTGAACGGGATTCCCCAAGGGTTAAGAATAGATTAGGGTTGTTTGTTTTCACGAATGAGGCAGGTCAAGCGGAAGTGACGCAATGAAAATCGACAATAGCCGATATCTCTCACAAGGTAGGTGTTAAGGATACTGAGCTCTCCTGCAGACAATTGTACACATCGTCTTGAATTTGTCTTTATACAGCTAAATATAAGCCTCATAGCTGTGGCAATGTATATATTTGTTGAAAGAGTATTTCTCAAGGATTCCAAATATATAAATTTGTTTGCTATAAACATATTTGGATTTTAATCAAATTAATTTATAAAATGAGCCTTCTTTTTAAAATGGCTATTTTCAATAAAGTATTCCACTTATCGTGACACACATCATCATTTACGATAGAAGACAACTCCAACAGGAAATCCGTGTCTCAGTTTTTTTAGGTCTTTTTTGGTCTAGTCCTTATTCTGTTGACTTTTAATGGAAAATTTCTCTATAAAATCGAGTAACTCCCAGTGTTAAACTTTGAAAAGAATTTAAAACAACTATTACAAGTATCGAAATTCTGGGACACGGTTAAGGAGTACATAGTGTATCAAATAATCACAGCAAATTTCAGGTCTCTAAGATAAATACTTTTCGAGAAATAAACCATGTCCATTTAAATTAGGTGAAAAAAAAGGAGAATTGCAGAAATCGATCGAAAGGCCAAAAGGTGCACAGGAAGTCTCGATATTTGCAATTGACTCTCAAATTTTATACTGAAATATTTTTTTCGCAAATGGACATCAAAGTCAAGTATTGAGAGATAATGATTTCAAAAATAATAGTTTGGTATAGTTCCAAAATAGTGTTTTTAATCCGATTTTAATATACAGAAATGACTGAAACTCGTTCGACAAAGATTTTCTGTTCAGGAAACATGTTTCCCAATTTTGGAATGTTCCCTGTTTTGGAAAGTTCTCCTGTTCAGGAAATATATTTCCCAATTTGGGAACGTTTCCCGTTAAGAAGTTGTACCGCACTGCCATATGATGGAACTGTTGTGATATGATTTGGCGATACATATCGCATGCTGATAGCAAAATACGAGCGTAGCGTGCAAGATTTATAGCGTTACGTTTCGTAACTTGTCTAATTCCGCTCAACCCAGGGCTAGGGGCCGTATGAACCCATGTACTTCAAGATCCTCATGGTACTCATATGAAAAGTCACGATCAAAGCGTGACTGAGATACATCATTCTTTAGATGACGACTTTACAACGAATATTATGAATTAAAAATACTGATCAGCGATACGGATTTGATATTTTTGGAACATCATGATGTCTTGCCGGCATCATTGAAAACTGTTGACCGCCTCTCTCTCGCAGGAAACAAGCCTATTTTTATGTATACTATGATTGTCTTTTAAAATTTGGTGCTAATACTATTACATGGAATATGGAATAGGTCTTTGGATTATGGACGCGGATATTCTTTAATGGACGAATGACGGACCAGACGCTTGTAATGTGATCTTCGTCATTCCGACACTATTGTTTTCTTAAGGGTTACATTTCTTTCATTTTTCTGTCGACAAAATACACGAATACTATCGCTACCAAGCATAATATAGAACAGTGTGGGGAAGTATGTAATAATCTGACTAACAATGCGCAAGGCAAAAATGTGCATGATTTGGTAAACACTCGCACAGTAAACGCTGAAATGTATGCATATATCGCGATTGACAACCGACTGTTGTGTTAAAGCTGATTTCCTCTATCTCTTTTTGATAATGGGTATGGTTGATATGTCATACCATGCGTACAAGTACGAGTGCATAGAAAATAGTAAACTGTCGACTTACTCAGGTACGCGAGAAGATGATTTGACCTGTGGGGGGAGGGGGGGGGGATTTCCTCAAATACCACCATAGCAATACGCGCCAAATATCCCTCATCCTAGGGAGGTCCAGAGGCATGCCCTCCAGAAAAAAATGAATCCTAGAGGTCATTTCCCGTCAGCTGGAAATTTTTCAGATGTCCGTGTAACAATGCACAGTTCAATCTTCGTTTTTGGTTCCTCAAAATTGGAAATTGGCCGTAAATTTTCGTTTTTTCCGGTTTCTCACAATCAAAAATTGAAATTTGACCATTAATTTCGTTTTACTTCGAGCAGAAATGAAAATCAAATGTTGAAAATTTCTTCGACTTTTCCGTTTTCGTTTTTAAGTCTTAACTTTGAGGTATCAATGTGAAGTGCGAACGCGCAAGAATAATGATGTGGCTTCTGGTACGAGTAGAATAAAAAACGCAAATCTGGTCGTATATGAGGGGTGGAGTGGGAGAGACACGGGCGTTTCTCTAAACAGGCGGCATGCCAGTAGTAGGTAGACGGCAAATCGAGTATCGTTGACCTTTGACCTCTGAGTGCACTGTATCCCATGATGCAAGGCAAAGGTCATTGAGTGCACTTGACCTGTATTTACTTTTGTAGGATCACGTTTAGACATGTTGGGGTTATGACGTCATTGAATTGAAGGAAAGTGGGTACTGTCCTGTTCGTATGTCTTCGGTCATGTCCGTGGGATCTGTGGGGTTGAGAATATCCGTGTCTTTTGATGTACTGGGCTTTTTCCCCACCGCTGGGAAAATGGCTGTTGACCGGAAAGACCCGAAGGTGACCGCCATTGACCGCCATTGTGGGAAAATGGCACGGAAAGACCCGAAGGTGGCCGCCATTGACCGCCATTGTGGGAAAATGGCGGCTACGTTGAGCGGAAAGACCCGAAGGTGACCGCCATTGGCCGCCATTGTGTGAAAATGGCACGGAAAGACCCGAAGGTGACCGCCATTATCCGCCATTGTGGGAAAATGGCGGCTACGTAGACCGGAAAGACCCGAAGGTGACCGCCATTGGCCGCCATTGTGGGAAAATGGCGGCTACGTTGACCGCAAAGACCCGAAGGTGACCGCCATTGGCCGCCATTGTGGGAAAATGGCACGGAAAGACCCGAAGGTGACCGACATTGGCCGCCATTGTGGGAAAATGGCACGGAAAGACCCGAAGGTCACCGCCATTATCCGCCATTGTGGTAGAAAAACGTATAAAAGGGGCGATTTTTAGTGGTTTGGTGTATTCAAACTGCCAAACGGAGACTGCCAAACGGAGCTATCTCACCTACCTGCCTGCCTACCTGCCTGACCTGCCTGCCTGCCTGAACCAGTCTACCAGCCTGAACTACTCTGACGAGAGGAGTAATGCAGCATGAGACGTGGAGAAGATTTTCCATTGGATCCAGGAGCGCCTCCGGCTGAAGTCTTGCCAGAAGACGAGCGTGTGAGGGAGATTTATCGACGTCACTGGCCTACCATACGCCATTGTTTTCACCGTCACCGTCGTTTATTGGACTTGTATAACTTTCGACTGCAGGACCTGACGTATCTTTCTACTTACGCCGAAAACATTTTCACAGACCAGGTGACAGCGTTTAAGTTGAATATCACATTCGGTTACATCTTACGGCAGAAAGAGACGGACTAGTTGCGGTATTTTTATCCCAGCAATAATACCTATGTGTTTGACCAGCCGTTCACGGTGACGGATGCAATTTCTCTGGAGCCACTCCTCGAGCAACTGACTACGTTGGATCCGTTGGAATGGGCTCGGTTACAACGCCCCAACATCAAATGGACTGTAGAAATGGTGACCAACGTCACATTCTTCGTCACCAAAATGAGAGATCAACCTATCGGTGCTCCTGTCAATCTGCCACCTTGGCTGCTTCATCGACCAGGACTGTATGCGTTAACGCGAGGCATGCAGGCCCCTACAAAGACCGGAAATGTCTGTTTCGGTGTTTGGCTGTGCATCTGGACGGATGTAATCCCAAGGGTTGTGAGAGAGTGGCCAATATCTATTGGGAAGAGTATCTAGAGAAACAAGACACAGACCCGCGGCAGTTCCGGGGAGTCCCCTATAAGTATTTGGATGTCGTGGAATCACTGTTCAACATCAATATCTTTTGTTACGTCTACGATAATGGAATAACGCAACAGAAAGATTTGTGAAGTCGAGTGAAATATTTATTTACAATACTAAAATCATATACCAATTAAGTAAGGTTAATACAGCAAATAAATTTCAAATAAAATCTTACTGTTGACTGTTATACCAGTGTATCTCTCAAAGTTAGTACCAACGTACAGTTCGTGACGTGCAGGAATCGCGTCCCAGTATTTCCTCAGTCAATAACGCTCAGCGGGTGTCAAGATTTCGTTAGTTCAATCACGTAGATAATACAGCGGTGAAACACAGCCAACGGGAAAACACACAATCCAACAGTTAGTTATCTCAGCCAACAATCTCCGATAATGTCAAATGTCCAGTAAATGCACCCGATAAGTTGTTCAGAACACAGTATATAACGTGTATCAAAGCCAGTATTCATTTCCTGCTCCTGATCGACACGCATTATTTATACTATCTCGGGATTCGAGATCATTCTATCAGGTCAACAAAGTTTATCGGTACAACCATGACGTAATATTTAACCCAGATACAATTTCAAGAATTCGAGAAGTTTCCACATAATTAACCCGGATAAACAAAGGCTATTCATTCTAGAAACGTCCATTGTAAACACCAATTGCATGACCGTCTATATGTGCAGAGGGCGCTACTGCATAACACAGAGTTTCATACGGGGTCTGTAGATAAATGACCAGATGGCGCTGTTTTAGATCTTACAGAGGCGGCCATTACGCAATTATGACAACTTCGAGAATATTCCAGACGGATGACTAACACTATTCACACACGACAAATAGGTCACGATAGCTAGAAAATTCGAGATGAATTGTACGAAAACATGTTTATCACAGAACAGAGGGTTAACAAGTTCACCTAAGTTCCACAATTCTAGAACGATCTACAGTGTCTAACTGTGATACTATGACACTCCCCCTCTTAAAAGCCAAACAATCAGCGATCAAATTGTCCTTACCCGTAATATGTTTGATTTCAATATTGTATTCTTGTAACACCAAACTCCATCTCAACAATCTTTGATTTTTGTTTTTCATCTTACTTATGAAAACAAGTGGATTGTGATCACTGAATACAGTAATTGGCAACGATGAAGAAGTAACATAAACATCAAAATGTTGCAAAGCCAATATCATTGCCAAACATTCTTTCTCAATTGTAGAATAATTTCTCTGATGTTTGTCAAATTTACGTGAAAAATAACATATTGGGTGATCTACACCATCTATGCCTTCTTGTAACAAAACGGCACCAGCAGCAACATCACTAGCATCTACAGCCAGTTTAAAAGGTGAACCAAAATCTGGTGCTGAAAGAACTGGTGCGCTCTTGAGTATGGCTTTCAGTTTTTCGAAAGCTGATTCACATTCATCTGTCCAAACAAAAGTTACCCTCTTCCTTAAGAGCCGAGTTAAAGGTTCAGTAATATCTGAAAAATTTGGACAAAATTTCCTGTAGTAACCAGCCATACCCAAGAAACGCATCAATTGTCTCTTAAATGTTGGTCTTGGAAATAGCGAGATAGCACTGACTTTAGCATCCACAGGTTTTACCTGACTCTGACCTACAACATGACCCAAGAATGTCACACATGCATGTCCGAATTCACTTTTTCCAAGGTTGACTGTCAGCTTGGCGTCACTCAGCCGATTGAACAGTGCGCGAATCCTCTGCAGATGAACTTCCCATGTGTCGCTGTAGACAATGACGTCATCAATGTAAGTCTCACATCCTTCCAAACCGGAAGTAACACGGTTGATGAGACGCTGGAACGTGGCTGGAGAATTTTTCATTCCAAATGGCATAACTTTGTACTGGAACAGACCCTCCGGAGTGACGAATGCTGATATCTCCTTCGCACGATCTGTCAGTGGAACTTGCCAAAATCCTTTCAGAAGATCGAACTTTGACACGAACTTGGCACTTCCCACTTGATCAATGCAATCGTCAATGCGTGGAATAGGGAATATGTCTGTTTTGGTCAAAGTGTTCACCTTTCTGTAGTCAGTACACATTCTATAACTGCCATCTGGCTTTGGAACGAGGGAACAAGGTGAACTCCAGTTACTATTACTTGGTTCAATGAAGTCATTGTCCAATAAATACTGAATCTCTTTTTCAGGTAGTTTTGTTTAATGGGATTCAAACGATATGGGTGCTGTTTCACTGGATTTGAATCGCCGACATCGACGTCATGTGAAATTGTATCAGTCCGAGTAGGAATGTCGGGAAACAAATGCTCATATTGACTGAGCAGAGTTCGAAGTTCTTCCTGACGCGCTGGCTCGAGATGACACAACTTGGAATCCAGATTAAGTAGAATGTCAGAGTTCTGTAATTTCGCCGCTGTCATGGGCTCTTCACAAGTTTCACTAGTATCAGGGTCAGAACTAACAAAACTTACAGGATGGACCGTACTGTTAGTGCTATCTCTGTATAACTTCAACATATTTACATGGCATAACTGTTTGCTTTTACGCCTGTCAGGAGTCTGAACTACATAATTCAGGTCACTTAGTTTCTTTTCAATGACATAAGGACCATAATATCTAGCCTTAAGTGGATTACCAGGAATAGGCAGAAAAGCCAGAACCTTCTCACCAGGTTTGAAACTTCGTTTGAGGACATGTTTATCATAGGTTATATTCATACCTTTCTGAGCTGACTTTAAATTTGACATGGCCAAATCACGTGCTTTGGTCAACCTGGTGCGAAAGTCTGACACTTATTGTAAGAGGCTACAGGAGTCAAGTGCACTGTCTAGGAACTTTTCCTTCCGCAGTTTGAGGGGTCCTCTAACTGTATGTCCAAAGACTAATTCGAATGGACTGAAGCCCAAAGACTCTTGAACAGACTCTCTAACAGCAAACAATAACAAATGTATGCCTTCATCCCAGTCTTATTCAGTGTAAAAACAATAAGTCCTAATCATGTTCTTTAATGTTTGGTGGAATCTTTCTAATGCGCCTTGGCTTTCTGGGTGGTATGCAGATGATTTGTATTGCTTTATTCCCAACTCATGCATGACTTGTTGGAAGATTCTGGACATGAAATTAGATCCCTGATCAGACTGAACAGACTGGGGTAGGCCGACAAGTGTGAAAAACTTGACTAAGGCCTTAACAATAGTTTTTGCCCTAATATTCCGTAAAGGAATGGCCTCAGGGAACCTGGTTGAAGCGCACATGATTGTTAACATGTATTGGTTGCCTGACTTTGTTTTTGGTAGTGAACCGACACAATCTATAATGACCTTACTAAAGTCTTCCCCAAATGTAGGGATTGGTTGTAGAGGGGCCTTCGGTATGGTTTGGTTAGGTTTTTCTACCATTTGACATGTGTGGCATGACCTACAAAATTCAACAACATCATTCTTCAAATTTGGCCAATAGAAATGAGTTAGAATTTTGTGGTATGTTTTGTTAACACCTAGATGGCATGAAAGAGGTGTTTCGTGGGCTAGTATGAGGATATCTAAACGATATAACTTTAGTACCACAATCTGATACTTAACTGCCCACTCATCATCAGGTGACACATCTGGCGGTCGCCATTTGCGCATAGATCTTGAGATCTACTGCCTTGTCAAATAACTTGGAAATGTCCTTGTCACTTTGCTGTTCATTAACCAGCTGTGATTTTGAAATTTTGTCATTAGAACATTCCAATTTGCTATCCAAATCTGGCTTATCAGCCTCATCATTTAAACACACAAAGGTGTCAGCCAAACAAACGTCATCGACGACGTCATCTTTTAGTGACTTTTCAGACTCTTCAGCCAATTTACTCATGGCTCTAGTAACTGCACAAGCAGGATACAAACTTTGAATTTCGTCTTCAACTGGATCATGAATCTGATCCAAACAAGGGTTGTCAGTTACAATCGGGTTAACCCCGACTTTATCTCCCGCAAGATCATTGTCAAGAAGTAATTGAACACCCTCAAATGGTAAACTACCTTTAATGCCCACCGTAACAGGTCCAGAAATCATGTCGGAAGACAGGTGAACGTTATGGAGCGGAATGGGTGTATAATTCACAGAATCTACTCCTTTAATCAGGACATTACTGCCTGCAGATGAAGAATCAGAAAACGGAAAAATATCTGCCAACAAAACAGACTGGGACGCGCCCGTATCTCGCAAAAATCTTCACAGGAGTAGCATTAGAAAAATCACTTGAAAGTGACACAAAACCATTGTGGATAACTGGTTCAAAAATCTCCATAACAGGATTTGAAAAACTGTCAACCTTATCCTTGATAGAACTAATAGGAACAGTGTCCTTGGCCATCTGAACGTCATAAACATTATGAACGTCACTAACCTGCTTGGGTACAGATCTTGAAGTGCGGAAACCACTAGGATTTTGAAAGGCTTGATCTTGTTGTCTTCTTTTCAGTTTAAAACAATTCGCCATCAAATGGCCGTCCTTTTTGCAGTAGCTGCAAACGGGAAACTTATTTTGAGTGTTAAAAGTGGGTGACTGAGTCTTTGTGTTTGACCTTTGACCTTTGTAACTGGGGTTAAAAGTTTTAGGCCTTGGGAAAGAACTGGATTTGTTACCTGAGATGTTAGACTGGAATGAACTGGGCTTAACAGCACTGACAAATGATAATTTGTGTGTCAGAGCGTATTCATCAGCAAATCGGGCTGCTTCGTCTAAAGTGTTGGCATTCTTTTCATCAAGAAATGTTCTAATATCACCATGGATACATCTTTTAAATTCCTCTACTAGCATAAGCTGTCTAAGGTTTTCAAAGTTGTTGCCAATTTTAACCGAAGCACACCACCTATCAAATAATTGTTCTTCTGAACGAGCAAATTCTACATGAGTCTGAGAGTTTCCTTTTTCACAACTACGAAACTTTTGTCTCTAGGCTTCAGGAACTAATTCATAACATTTGAGGATTAAATCCTTCATCACATCATAATTTGATGCTTGCTCTACCGTCAGTTGAGTGTAAATGTCCCTTGCCTTTCCGAACAAAACACTTCGAAGAAGCAAACTCCAATTTTCTTTTGGCCAGTCTAAATTTTCAGCAATTATTTGCAGAAAAAAAATATTTGTCAACTTCTTTCTCCTGAAATGGTGGGACGAGACGTATTTGTCGAGCTGCATCAAATCTTGATTGTGATTGTACAGGAGCATGTGTAGGAGGAATTGTTCGCGACTGTAATTCCATATGCTTTAATTCTAACTGAAACTGTCTTTCTTTCTCTTTCTCTTCTCTCTCTCTCTCTCTCTCTCTCTCTCTCTCTCTCTCTTTCCTCTTTTTCTAATTCTAATTTCTTTAATTCCAGCTGTTTTTGCAATTCTAATTTCTTTAATTCCAAATCACCAGATGTTTCCTCAGTTAAATCAAAATCACTTTCATCCCAAAGTTGTTTGCTAACAAAATGTTTGATAATGAGTTTCTTAATTTCCTGCTTTCTCCAAGATGTTCTAACTTTAATTTGTAGGAATTTACACAGCGCGAACAAATCCTCTTTGCGTAGTTCGTCAAATTCCTCCTGACCAGGCTTTAAAGCAAACTGAGCTGGGTCGAAAGACATGCTGATAATATACTACTACTCGACTTTACAAATTCAAACAATGTATCAATGTTGCAAAGCTGGAATGTAAACAAAGCTCGTGGACTAGGCCCCCAATTTCTGTTACGTCTACGATAATGGAATAACGCAACAGAAAGATTTGTGAAGTCGAGTGAAATATTTATTTACAATACTAAAATCATATACCAATTAAGTAAGGTTAATACAGCAAATAAATTTCAAATAAAATCTTATTGTTGACTGTTATACCAGTGTATCTCTCAAAGTTCGTACCAACGTACAGTTCGTGACGTGCAGGAATCGCGTCCCAGTATTTCCTCAGTCAATAACGCTCAGCCGGTGTCCAGATTTCGTTAGCTCAATCACGTAGATAATACAGCGGTGAAACACAGCCAACGGGAAAACACATAATCCAACAGTTAGTTATCTCAGCCAACAATCTCCGATAATGTCAAATGTCCAGTAAATGCACTCGATAAGTTGTTCAGAACACAGTATATAACGTGTATCAAAGCCAGTATTCATTTCCTGCTCCACAACTGATCGACACGCATTATTTTAAGTTTATCGGTACAACCATGACGTAATATTTAACCCAGATACAATTACAAGAATTCGAGAAGTTTCCACATAATTAACCCGGATAAACAAAGGCTATTCATTCTAGAAACGTCCATTGTAAACACCAATTGCATGACCGTCTATATGTGCAGAGGGCGCTACTGCATAACACAGAGTTTCATACGGGGTCTGTAGATAAATGACCAGATGGCGCTGTTTTAGATCTTACGGAGGCGGCCATTACGCAATTATGACAACTTCGAGAATATTCCAGACGGATGACTAACACTATTCACACACGACAAATAGGTCACGATAGCTAGAAAATTCGAGATGAATTGTACGTAAACATGTTTATCACAGAACAGAGGGTTAACAAGTTCACCGAAGTTCCACAATTCTAGAACGATCTACAGTGTCTAACTGTGATACTATGACACTTTGTATATCGTTTACTACGGGAAGAGGAGGATACATCTGTGGCTGAATTGGTGCATCGCTCATCAGAACGGTATGCTTCTATGATGAAAGTCAATGTCTTCAACGACAATGGGGTGAGTCATTTTTCCCTCATCAAAGATATGAGCCTACAGTTGTGCCCAATGCCATCGGGTGTTTCACCGTTCCAACCATCTTCACTCCCACGAGAAGAGTTGTGACAACAATGTGAAGCGAAAAATTCCTGGCGGTGTGTATCATAATACGCCTACTATCAGTAACCAACAGGTACACTATAAAGCCACCTCTCTAACCGTTCGCTTTTCATTCCCCACCATGGCAGCGAGCGGAACAGAGCTTGCGTTATTCCAACTACCTCATCGTCAATGACCATCACCTGGAGCTGGTCCAAGACGCACCGCAGAATGTGAAGATTTTGTTATCGCTATGAGGCTGGACTCTATTGGCACGATTGTTACAGGGAAAAGAGCCCGAAAGGGATTTCATGCACGTGGAAGTTGGCGTGCACATACGCACTGCTGGAGAGGATTCCCTTTTTCCCCGGCTGGAACAGAGTGGAGGTACCTATATCACACTCTGTCCACCCTTATGGATGGCACTGAAAGATGTACTCCCCGAGGTGGATGACTTACTACACTCTGAGGTGAAAGAAGGGACTGTGGCTACCCGGAGGCTTACACCTGGCTGCACCCTAATGTTGTACCCCAAACGAGTGGACCTCATCGATAGCGGACTTAGGTGTTAGTGTACGCCTGAACCCAAAGCACGCGTCTCTTTGTCACCGGAAGGATGGACTACCTTGAAACGGGTGTTGTTGGCTGACCTGCACGGCATTCACCTGTGTGACGACGTCTACATTTTCTGCGGTCCCTTTTTCGCTCGACTCCTCTGTCTGAACGACGGTGGTTTTACCCTGCACCCGGATCTATGGACGACTTTGGAACAAGTAGTCCCCATTGTCGATAAGGTACTATCTCTATAGGAGCCACATAACCAATCAGAATAGTACGTATCACGGACTACACCCGTAGAGCTACATCTATGCGCGCAAGTGTGATATGCTCTATCAAACACGTCCCTCTGAATCCCACACCTTCATTTCTACGGTTGCAGAGCCATGGCGGAGATCCAGTCCTATGTGCCTCGCATTTTACAGCATGCGACCGTGACTATGATAGCCATCCTTGATGCTCGGGCTATGGACCACGAGGGCTCACGCCGGAATCAGCGACGGCTGGTTGGCCTAGTCATGGTCCGTGCCCTATTGACCCTGGCGCTGTGGCATTGACAGTGGGACCTGACTATAAATACGAGGGTCAGACACAGCGTGCATCATTCACCGATCGTCATTGGGTCAACCATGTCACCAGTTCTACGAGCCATCCTTCCCCTTACACGCAGGGTGGGGTTACACGTCTATGAAGATAAAGTCACCCTCGTGGAAGACCGTGGACATTTTTGCTGGTCGCGCGCTGAGACCGTATCGAATACGGTTACGCTACAATACCTAGTGCATCGGGACCAAATGCATCGGGACCAATACGCTAGTGCATCGGGACCAGATTTAAACGGGTGTTGAGCGGCGAGCTCGACTGACACCTCATCCACATAGACAATGCCATCTACGTACACCGTGGACCCTTCTTCCCACGCCTGGGCCGCTACCAAGATCCTGCGCGAGGCTTCAACCTAGACCGCGATCTGTGGACAGCCTTCGAGAAAGTGGTGCCTATCGTGGACCAGCTGTTTACACCGGACGAGCGGTCATCAGACGAGTTGGAGTGGGCTCGTGCCCTGAGAGAAGCGGCGGCAGAACCCAGTGAGCAAATGTCTAGCCATGAACCAGACGACGATGCCATTGATCACCCGGCTAGACTCAGTCAGCCCAGTGACATGACCACCCGATCCTTTGATCGCACGGGGTTCTCCCTATAAATACGAGAGACAGTCAAATCTGCTACCATTCACGTACTGACCATGGCGGAGCATATCATACTGGCGTTTCTCAGCTTGACCCCCGAAGTTTTCCTGCACGTTTATGCAGATAAAGTCGATATCATGGAGGAGGTGGGAGACATCTGTGATGCGGACCCTACACAACCGTTCCCGGCCCACATTCGTCTGTCCCGGGGGGGGGGGGGCTGGACCCAATTCAAACGGGTGTTGTCTAGTGAACTGGACGGCCACCTCATCCACTTGTGTCACGATGTGTACATCCGACGCGGCCCTTTCTTTGCTCAATTGGCTCGGCTAGATGGGGGTACAGTGCATTTTACCCTTCACCCTGATCTATGGTCTGCATTGGAAGATGCCGTCGTAGATCAAGTGCTTATCAAGCGGTCATCAGAAGAGTTGGACTGGTCATTTATCATGGACACTGTGGAAGCCAACGAAGAAAATCAGAAAGAAACTCCGGACCAAGATATACCCGTTATAAATAAACGATAGAGCCAGGGTCCATCATCATTTGTCACCATGAAGCGCTGGGAGAAGGTGTTGGATAACTTATACTACAGTCCTGACAGTCCGGCGGCCTATAGTGCATTGTCGGCTCTCTATCGAGCGGCCAAACCCCAGGGGATACAACGTGCTCAAGTCCGAGATTGGTTAAGAAAACAAGACATCTATACCTTACATCGAGCTGTCCGTCGCCATTTTCTACGGAACCGGGTCATCGTGGGAGGAATAGATGCCCAGTGGCAAGCGGATTTGGTCGATATGAGCGCCTTTGTCAAACACAACGATGGGAATCGGTATATCTTGACGTGCATCGATATCCTATCGAACTATGCGTGGGTGGTACCCATCCGGACGAAAACAGGGGCGAATCTCATAGCGGCGTTCAAAGATATCTTCAAGACCGGGAGCAAACCTTTGTATTTGCAAACCGACGAAGGCACGGAATTCCTCAACAGACCGTTCCAACAGTCTCTGAAAGCCCAGAAGGTGTTTTTCTTCCATACGTACAACGAGACCAAGGCTTCCGTGGTGGAAAGGTTCAACAGGACATTCAAAGGCCGCATGTATAAATATTTTACCTGTAAGAATACAAGGCGGTACATCGATGTTCTCCCGAAACTTGTGAGTGGTTACAATCGAGCCTATCATCGGAGTATAGGGAGAGTCCCCATTACCGTGATCCAACGCAATGAAGCCCAAGTCCGGCGTGTCTTGTACCCCAGGCCATCGCAGCGAACGCCGAAGGCGGTGTACAAGGTCGGGGACCCTGTACGGATCAGTAAAGTCAAGGGCAAGTTCGAGAAAAGTTACTTGCCCAACTAGAGCGATGGGCACTTCCTGATGAAAGGGCGCCTACCCCGACAGCAGCGAGTCTATGAACTGGAAGATCTTCAAGGGGAACCGTTGCTAGGGACGTTTTACGAGACGGAATTACAGCCTGTCGTAAAAACAAAGCAAGACTACTACACAGTGGAGCAGATTTTGAAAACGGAACGTCGACGTGGCAAACTGTTTCATTTCGTCAAATGGCAAGGCTGGCCCAGTTCCTTCAATTCCTGGGTCGCTGCCAACCAGGTGAAACGACTATAAAGCCAGACACCACTGCCGTCATCCTTCATTCCACGTTTGACCACGGTGCTATGGACAAACAGCAGCTGCCTCTGAACACAGCGTCTCCCAAAACGCGCAAAGCGCAAGTGGGCTTTGTGGTGATAGTGCTAACCCTGCTGAGTGTGTTGTACGGAGGTGTGTTTTACGACGTAGCCTATGTCAGCACGCTACTTAACCAACTGAGAACACCAGCTGTGAGTGGAACCAGTCTACAGATAGCACCAGTCACCCTCGTATCGAGCCCAGTCACCACCACACCCCGTGTACAAGCCACGTCGAGCTCCACACCAAGTATACAGTCAACATCTACACCAAGTACACCAAGTACGTCTGAAGACCCACCGGATTTCATCCCTCACAGTGAACAGACAACGACGACCGACGTTGTACCCACCACCATCATCCCTCACAGTGAACAGACAACGACGACCGACGTTGTACCCACCACTACCACCACTCCAGTTCGCTCGTACGAAATTCACAAGAGCGGGTTACCATGGCAGCGGATACACCTCGAACCATGGACCCGCGGAAGCTCCTTCAACACGCTGACAGCATGATTACCCCACCCATTGCCCGAGTGGTGTGGTGTTACGGAGAATGGCAGGCAGCGTATGCAGCAATGCCCCACATCACGTTCGTGGAAGGCCTACCTAACCTGGCCGATTTGGAGCCCGACACCTTGGTGGTTCTGGATGATCTGATGACGGAGACGGATGCACGGGTCACCCAACTCTTTACCAAAGGCAGCCATCATCGATGGATCAGCATCATCCACATTGTGCAGAATCTGTTCAGTAAAAACAAAGAACATCGGAACATCAGCTTAAATGCCCACTACCTGGTGGTCTTCAAAAACCCGAGAGATACCACTCAAGTGCTGCACCTGGCGAGACAGATGTATAGCGGCCGCACTGCATTTACGCTGGAAGCCTTCAAAGATGCGACAACCCATCAGCACGGGTATATGCTCTTCGACGTCAAGCAAGCCACCCCCTACCACCTTCGACTACGGACCGGCATCTTTCCCGCAGAGACCCACCACGTGTACATGCAAAAATAATGTAAACACATCCACAGTGGCTCTCCCAGCTGGGGTGTGTCTGTTTGATGATGGGGATAATAAAAAGAATGAATACCACAGCATGGTTGACTTTGTCTCTGAGTCAAGATAAAAAGAGCAGAGATGTGGGTTCAAGCATTAGTTGTACATGATGTCTGCGCGAGTACGGAAGCATGCTCCCACGCTCCGTGTATTGAAGACGGCCCCACCCGAGTTGGTCCGAACCATTGTACGCGGTGCGGACCCTGCCCTTGTACGCTGTCTGTGCGAGATCGGGTACAACCTGTTAAAAGGCAATGTTCCACTGACTCTGGCTCAGAAGACCAAGTTGGCCAAGCTTAAGACAGGTCTCCGAACCCTAGTCCAGAAACGGATCCCTCAAATACAAAAGAAAAAGGTGTTACAGAAAGGCGGCTTTCTCGGGGCCATCTTAGCACCGTTGGCCGCTTCCGTTTTGGGTCCAGTATTGGGTGGACTCTTCGGCCGGCAATGAACCACACGAAAAAAATGGTCCTCGTCGAACCACGGTTCCTTCAAAACCTCCAATCGCCCTACCCTGTGGCACCTACAGTGAAGACCATAAACACCCTCGATGGAGAGATGCAACAGATCTTACAGAGACCGGGATTAAGCGACAGTGAGAAAGTACAATGGTGCAATGAGACGCTTCAACGGTACATGACGTTCATGGACCAATACAAAACCTTCTCTACCCCAGCACCACCACCACCACCACGTAACACACTGTCGGCCTCAGCACCGCTCCAGCAGCCGCCATTACCAGGGGTACCTGCCCCATAGTGGGTGGAAGACGAAGTGCTAAAGAGTGTACCTGCATCGTTCAAGAAACAAGCTGGCCTGGTATTACAACGGATGAAACAGAACCCTAACATGACTTGGAATGATAAAGGCGAACTCCTGGTACAGAATCAGGTGGTCCCCGGGACCCACATGACGGATTTAGTGAATGACCTGATGCGTCAACGCAGGTCGCACACGGATCTTCGCGGATGGGAGGTCTTCGCTTAAGGTTTGAAAGACATGCATGTACCACAGGAATTGGTGGGGAACCCCCACCGCTGGGCCTTTATGCAGCGAACCCAGCAATCGCCGAGTGGCCCACTACCTTCTTGGGAAGCCGAATGGGAACCGGAGTCACCCCCCAAAACACCACCACAACGGGCACCTTCTTTTCAGGCCTTTAAAAAACCATCCTCGATCAGGACATCCCACATCTCCAGAGCCGTGACACGTAGCAAGTCACCGCGACGAACACGACGCCGGACACAACCGCCCAATAAAAACCAACAGCAGCAGCAGGACAGCTCAGTCGCCATGTTTTACCTCACCCTACCCAGTAACAGTTCGCTGGATGTGTTTCCTGACAACACCTTGGCCAAGTACGTCACCCAGTTACCGCAACCGTTGCATTTACCTGGACGATGGGAATGTGGCCTCGTGGATATCCAATACCCTTACTCGTGGTACAACGTGCGAGCCAATGAAGTGTGGTACGAGGTGACCTACGAAGGCAAAAACACCCGACTCACCTCCCCGAAGGCCAATACGATACCCCCAAGGAGTTCATGGGTGGGCTGTCAAGACTGTTGCATTATAAGGCTCTACGGGAGGTCACGAATACTTCAAAACCCATCAAATCCTTTCCCTTCAAGAATCACGTGGACTTCGATTACAACGCACACAACGACAAGGCACAGATCCTATTCATCGCCAACGTGAGTGTCGTACTGAGTCCTATCCTACAGCAAATGCTGGATCTCGCTCACGCGACCTACACGGGTCCATCCGAGGACCATGGCCAGATCCCGATGGATATGAAGTCGGGTATGTACGGACTCTACGTCTACTCGGACGTAGTCGACAACCACATCGTGGGCGATATCAACACACCTCTGTTACGGGTGGTCCCCATTAAAAAGAGGTATGGAGATCAAGTCACCCACAGTTTCACTCACATGCTCTACCTACCCGTACGACAAACCGACATCATCACTATCACGTTGGATATAAAAGATGATACGGGACGACCGGTGGTATTCGAACGCGGGAAAGTGGTATTGACATTTCATTTTCGACAAGCACGTGCTCCCCATTTTGTATGATGAAGGTGCCTTACGAGTGCGATGCACGCAGCTATGTGGACTATTATGCCCAACAGGCCGGGGGTGGCCTTCCCGTCTTTAGTGGTGCACGCATGCAACGAGGACATGGGCTGGGGAACATACTCGGGAGCATCGTCAAAACGTTCCTGCCCTTGGTGACGCGTGGGGTGAAAGCGATCGGCAAACAAGCGGTACGCAGTGGACTGCAAGTGGCCGTGATGTCTTGGGGGGTACGGCACCCAAAGAATCCTTGAAACGGCGGGCCAAAGAAGCGGGAGGCGTCTTGGTCGCCAAAGCACAACGCACCGTAGGGAATAAAAGACCTGCACCACCGAGACCACGCACTAGTCGACGACCGACCCAGCGACGACGCACATCGAAGACCCAGGATATCTTTTCTTAACCATGTCCTTGATCCACGCAGAGTCCTGTCCCTCCACCAACAGTGAATTTGATTTGTGGACCGTGCCGCCCACACAGACCAGTGCCGAACAAGGATTATGGGTGGAGCATCTCCCGCTTTCCAGCATCAACGAAACAGGGCCCATCGAGTTCACCATCAGTAATGCGGATACGGCCTATGTGGATTTAGCCCATACGTACTTGTATGTGAAAGCCAAGGTCGTCAATGGGGATGGCTCCAGAATCATCCAAGCTGCAACGGTGTTTCAACAGGTGGATATATTTCTCAGCGACAAACTCATCAGTGACTCGACCAACACGTACCCCTATCGAGCCTACATCGAGACGCTGTTGTCGCATGGACGAGAGGCTAAAAAATCTCAGCTGACAGCCGCTTTATTCTACCAGGAAACACCCGAGCACATCGACATGGTGGACAATGAAGGATATAACAAACGGAAGGCTTTCACTGCGACCAGCCCCTCGGTGGATCTCATGGGCCGACTGTACGCAGACATCTTCATGCAAGACCGGTACCTCTTGAACAAGATCCCCATCAAAATCCGACTGATACGGGCGCCTCCGACCTTCGCCTTGATGGCCACTAACCAATACTTGCAGCTGACTACAAGATTGTCATCCGAGACGCAGTCCTGTATGTCCGAAAAGTGAAACCGAACCCAGCCGGTCAATTGGGACACATGAAAGCCTTGGAAACAAAACCAGCCCAGAACGCTATCCGACGTGTACAAACCAAAGTGTTCTCTGTGCCTGCTGGAAATATGAGCGCCAACAAAGAAAACCTGTTCCTGGGGGAACTACCCAAGCGATTGATCCTGGCCTGTGTGGAAAATACCAGTTTCAGCGGAGCCTACCCAGAGAACCCGTTTGACTTTAAACATTTCGGCATCAGTTTTGTGGCCCTGCATGTGGAAGGACAACAGGTGCCAGCCACGGCCTTAACACCGAACTTTGGGCGCAGGAATTTCATTCGAGCCTATCAGAGCCTGTTTACAGCCACCGGTCTAATCAACCAGGACGAAGGGAATATGATCAGTCGGGAGGACTACGCGAACGGATACACGTTGTTCTGTTTCGATCTGACCCCCCCACTTTGAGAATGACCATCAGTTGGCCCTGGCCAAGCAAGGCAATTTACGGTTGGAAATCAACTTTGCACGAGCCCTCGGGACCACCGTCAATGTGATCTGCTACGCCGAGTTTGACATCATTCAAGTGGACAAGGCGCGCAACGTCCTGTGTGACTTCTCCACCTAACATGGATACAGACCAAATTACAACACATATAAGGGAAGTGGGAAGAGGTGCCGACATACTGACTGCGTCACATGACTTCACAGAATAGTCTTCTGGTTAACCTATTCTAAAGCACGTACCAAGAATCTAACGATTCGTGATATGTGTTGTATCTCAGGTACGCTTTTATTGTACCTGTTCCTGTGGCAACTTGGATGATATGACCACACGGCCCCTAGCACCGGCATAAGCGGTATTAGATACAAATCTAGAGAGCTATGATGGAAATGCTCTGACAACTCGTATACTGGTAATTGGTGAGCTGTTTCGCTGTGACAACTCGTACATTGGAGATTGGTGAGCTGTATCGTCGCCAGATGTAAATGACGGCATTTAACACAAAAGACTAGTCTGTAAGGCCCGATGTCGACCCAGCATCAACTTCCCACAAATGCCAACATATATCAAAGACCAAAAGATCTGTACAGGGGGCGGGCCTCGGGGACGAAACGTCCACCAGCAGAATCTCGCCATATACAGGTAAAAATTACAACACATATAAGGGAAGTGGGAAGAGGTGCCGACATACTGACTGCGCCACATGACTTCACAGAATAGTCTTCTGGTTAACCTATTCTAAAGCACATACCAAGAATCTAACGATTCGTGATATGTGTTGTATCTCAGGTACGCTTTTATTGTACCTGTTCATGTGGCAACTTGGATGATATGACCACACGGCCCCTAGCACCGGCATAAGCGGTATTAGATACAAATCTAGAGAGCTATGATGGAAATGCTCTGACAACTCGTATACTGGTAATTGGTGAGCTGTTTCGCTGTGACAACTCGTACATTGGGGATTGGTGAGCTGTATCGTCGCCACGTCACCACCGTGCTGGAGAATGACCCAGAGACACGTATGGTCTTTCAAGGGGTGTTCGCTCGAGATGTGTTCCCATTAGACCGTATGTATCCTGCTGCTTACGTTCTGAATACAGACCCGATGGATCGGCCCGGTGAACATTGGGTGGCCGTGTACTTGACAGAAGCGCAGGGCGAATACTTTGATCCGTACGGCCTGCCACCCGTCCATCCCGATTTAACAGACTTCATGGAACAAGGCACAGAGATGTGGTGTTGGAACAGTCAAACGTTGCAAAGGCTGACCAGTAGCGTGTGCGGACAATACTGTGTGTTTTACCTGTACCATCGATGCCGGGGTAGAACCTTATCTACCATCGTTCAAATGTTTGACGAGTACCCCAAGGTACAAGCCCCGTTCTGGGCTTAAGTTCTTTCAATGTACAAGCCCCTTGTTCTGGGCTTAAGTTTACAAGCCCTCTGTTCTGGGCTTCAGTTCTTTCAATGTTCAAGCCCCCTGTTCTGGGCTGCAGTTCTTTCAATGTACAAGCCCCCTGTTCTGGGCTTCAGTTTTCACGTGGTTGTTCTCACGCTGTTGTTGTTAGTGAATAAAACAAAATGAGATCTCACCAAAAAACCCTGTCTTGTGTGTTTTCTATATGAGCATAATGCATGAAACTGGCTTTGAGCACCGTATTAGCCAATCAGTGGCCTAGAATGGAGCCAAAGGTAACCTATCCATGTCCAGAAAACATTACCCGGGTGTACAAGAACCCGGATGTAGGCGCGGACGTAGGCGAAAGCATCCCAGTACCCGGATGCAGGCGCAGGCGTGTACCTAGTATCTGTCCATTGGTTCTTTTTATCGATCGCTCATTGGCTCTTTTTCTCGACCGCTGATTGGTCCAAATGGACCTGCCCGTCCTTCCCAGGTTAATTTACAATCTCCTTTTGGGGTTCAAGCTCTGTATATCGATGCCGCAACATTGTCTCCGAAACTTGCCGAAAGGGAGACCTTTTGACCTGGATGTGACCTTTGGCTTTTTGACCCGACATTCATCAGCGCACTGCCGGTGATGACGCGCGATGACGTCATACCCCTAATTGTACATGCACCCACCCATGACTGGATGCCCCTTCACGAATGCTTCACTTTGATACCTCACTCGACTCCATCGGACCATCCGTGGCCCACCTAGACCGCAAAAACGTCTATTTCCACACCCGTTTCCCACAATTCCCTGTCTGCGCATGCGCAGAATGTGGACAACGGCCGAGACACTAATCCCGGTGGTTGTTCCCTCACATAGGCTTCACATGGATACCTCACTCGACTCCATCGGCCCATTAGTGGCTCGCCTAGATCCCAAAACGTCTATTTCCATACACTTTCTCTACTGCCCATGCGCAGAATGACGATATTCTCACCCCACATCCACCCAGTGGGATGCCAGCTTCACATTGATACCTCACTCGACTCTATCGGTCCATTAGTGGCCCACCTAGACCCCAAAACGTCTATTTCCATACCCTTGGTCTACCGCGCATGCGCAGAATGACGATATTTCAACCCAACACCCAGTCCATCAGATGCGCCTTCACGAATGCTTCACATGGATACCTCATATGACTCCATCTTTCCGGTACCTTCCGGCACTCTCCTTTCACATTCGGGTCTTCTCGGTATTCTCCGGGTCTTTCCGGTACCCTCTGTCACTCTCCGGTATTCACATTCGGTCACCTCCGGGTACCTCCGGCACATCTTCACGGAACTCAACGAACACCACCTCCCTCTTCGGTCAGCTTCGCACACTTCCGTCAAAATCACGCCACATCTTCACGGACTTCCACGAAAAGACACAGAAAGTATCGGAAAAACCCCACAGATCACCTCCCACGGACATGACCGAAGACATACGAACAAACAGGTCAGTATCCATTCAATGACGTCATACTCCCAACATGTCTAAACATGATCCAACAAAAGTAAATACAGGTCAAATGCACTCAATAACCTTTGCCTTGCATCATGGGATAGAGTGCATTCAGAGGTCAATGGTCAAT